>CAKAJE020000836.1:0-89402 GCA_916610135.2 Macropis europaea
GGGTCTCTGTTCGCCCTACCATAGAATTCTAATAGTGCATTTCACTCGCCATTTCATGCGCTTTGAGATGCCGCTTAGCACAATACGCTATCTGAAGTAGGAGCGACGTAAATTGAACAAATCTGATAGAATTACGCTGAATTCTTATGTTAACCGTAATATAAAATGATCTAATCGGGTCTCTGTTCGCCCTACCATGGAAGTCTAATAGTGCATTTTACTCGCCATTTCATGCGCTTTGAGATGCCGCTTAGCCCAATACGCTATCTGAAATAGGAGCGACGTAAATTGAACAAATGTGATAGAATTTCGCTGAATTCTTAAATTAACCATAATATAAAATGATCTAATCGGGACTCTGTTCGCCCTACCATACAAGTCTAATAGTGCATTTCACTCGCCATTCCACGCGCTTTAAGATGCCGCCGAGCCCAGTACGGTATCTGAAATAGGAGCGACGTAAATTGAACAAATGTGATAGAATTTTGCTGAATTCTTAAATTAACCATAACATAAAATGATCTAATCGGGTCTCTGTACGCCCTACCATAGAAATCTAATAGTGCATTTTACTCGCCATTTCATGCGCTTTGAGATGCCGCTTAGCCCAATACGCTATCTGAAATAGGAGCGACCTAGATTGAACGAATGTGATGGAATTTTGCTGAATTCTTAAATTAACCATAATATAAAATGATCTAATCGGGTCTCTGCTTGCCCTACCCTAGAAGATTAATAGTGCATTTTAATCGCCATTTTATGCGCTTTGAGATGCCGCTTCGCCCAATACGCTATCTGAAATAGGAGCGACGTAAATTAAACAAATGTGATAGAATTTCCCTGAAATCTTATATTAAACATAATATAAAATGATCTAATCGGGTCTCTGATTGCCCTATCCTAGAAGATTACTAGTGCATTTTACTCGCCATTCCACGCGCTTTAAGATGCCGCCTAGCCCAGTACGCTATCTGAAATAGGAGCGACGTAACTTGAACAAATGTGATAGAATTACGCTGCATTCTTATATTAACCGTAATATAAAATGATCTAATCGGGTCTCTGTTTGCCCTACCCTAGAAGTTTAACAGTGCATTTTACTCGCCATTTCATGCGCTTTGAGATGCCGCCTAGCCCAGTACGCTATCTGAAATAGGAGCGACGTAAGTTGAACAAATGTGATAGAATTTCGCAGAATTCTTATATTAACCAAAATATAAAATGATCTAATCTGGTCTCTGTTCGCCGTAGCCTAGAAGCTTAATAGTGCATTTTGTTCGCCATTTCATGCGCTTTGAGATGCCGCTAAGCCCAATAAGCTGTCTGAAATAGGAGCGACGTAAATTGAACAAATGTGATAGAATTTCGCTGAATTCTTATATTAAACAAAATATAAAATGATCTAATCGGGTCTCTGTTTGCCCTACCCTAGAAGTTTAATCGTGCATTTTACACGCCATTTCATGCGCTTTGAGATGCCGCTTAGCCCAATAGGCTATCTGAAATAGGAGCGACGTAAGTTGAACAAATGTGATAGAATTTCGCTGAATTCTTAAAGTAACCTTAATATAAAATGATCTAATCGGGTCTCTGGTTTCCCTACCATAGAAGTTTAATAGTGCATTTTACTCGCCATTCCACGCGCCTTAAGATGCCGCCTAGCCCAGTACGCTGTCTGAAATAGGAGCGACGTAAATTGAACAAATGTGATAGAATTTCGCTGAACACTTATATTAACCAAAGTATAAAATGATCTAATCTGGTCTCTGATTGCCCTATCATAGAAGGTTAATAGTGCATTTTACTCGCCATTCCACGCGCTTTAAGATGCCGCCTAGCCCAGTACGCTGTCTGAAGTAGAACCGACGTAAATTGAACAAGTGTGATAGAATCTCGCTGAATACTTATATTAACCTTAATGTAAAATGATCTAATCGGGTCTCTGTTCGCCCTACCCTAGAAGTTTAATAGTGCATTTCACTCGTCATTTCATGCGCTTTGAGATGCCGCTAAGCACAATAAGCTATCTGGAATAGCAGCGACGTAAATTGAACAAATGTGAAAGAACTACGCCGAATTCTTATATTAACCGTAATATAAAATGATCTAATCGGGTCTCTGTTTGCCTTATCCTAGAAGTTTAATAGTGAATTTTACTCGCCATTCCACGCGCTTTAAGATGCCGCCTAGCCCAGTACGCTACCTGAAATAGGAGCGACGTAAGTTGAGCAAATGTGATAGAATTTCGCTGAATTCTTAAATTAACTATAATATAAAATGATCTAATCGGGTCACTGATTGCCCTACCCTAGAAGTTTAATCGTGCATTTTACTCGCCATTTCATGCGCTTTGAGATGCCGCTTATGCCATTACGCTATCTGAAATAGGAGCGACGTACGTTGAACAAATGTGATAGAATTTCGCTGAATTCTTTTAAGAACCATAATGTAAAATGATCTAATCGGGTCTCTGTTCGCCCTAGCCTAGAAGTTTAATAGCGCATTTTATTCGCCATTTCATGCGCCTTGAGATGCCGCTTAGCCCAATACGCTATCTGAAATAGGAGCGACGTAAATTGAACAAATGTGATAGAATTTTGCTGAAATCTTAAATTAACCACAATATAAAATGATCTAATCTGGTCTCTGTTTGCCCTACCCTAGAAGTTTAATAGTGCATTTCACTCGTCATTTCATGCGCTTTGAGATGCCGCTAAGCACAATAAGCTATCTGAAATACGAGCGACGTAAATTGAACAAATGTGATAGAATTTCGCTGAATTCTTATATTAACCAAAATATAAAATGATCTAATCAGGTCTCTGTTTGCCTTATCCTAGAAGTTTAATAGTGCATTTTACTCGCCATTCCGCGCGCTTTAAGATGCCGCCTAGCCCAGTACGCTAGCTGAAATAGGAGCGACGTAAGTTGAACAAATGTGATAGAATTACGCTGAATTCTTATATTAACCGTAATATAAAATGATCTAATCGGGTCTCTGTTTGCCTTATCCTAGAAGTTTGATAGTGCATTTTTACTCGCCATTTCATGCGCTTTGAGATGCCGCTTAGCCCAATACGCTATCTGAAATAGGAGCGACGTAAATTGAACAAATGTGATAGAATTTTGCTGAATGCTTAAATTAACCACAATATAAAATGATCTAATCGGGTCTCTGTTTGCCCTACCCTAGTAGTTTAATCGTGCATTTTACTCGCCATTTCATGCGCTTTGAGATGCCGCTTATCCCAATACGCTATCTGAAATAGGAGCGACGTAAATTGAACAAATGTGATAGAATTTTGTTGAATTCTTAAATTAACCATAATAAAGAATGATCTAATCGGGTCTCTGTACGCCCTACCATAGAAATCTAATAGTGCATTTTACTCGCCATTTCATGCGCTTTGAGATGCCGCTTGGCCCAATACGCTATCTGAAATAGGAGCTACGTAAATTGAACAAATGTGATAGAATTTTGCTGAATTCTTAAATTAACCATAACATAAAATGATCTAATCGGGTCTCTGTTTGCCCTACCCTAGACGTTTAATAGTGCATTTTCCTCGCCATTTCATGCGCTTTGAGATGCCGCTTAGCCCAATACGCTATTTGAAATAGGAGCGACGAAAGTTGAACAAAGGTGATAGAATTTCGCTGAATTATTTTATTAACCAGAATGTAAAATGATCTAATCTGGTCTCTGTTCGCCCTAGCCTAGAAGTTTAATAGTGCATTTTACTCGCCATTCCACGCGCTTTAAGATGCCGCCTAGCCCAGTACGCTATCTGAAATACGAGCGACGTAAATTGAACAAGAGTGATCGAATTTTGCTGAATTCTTAAATTAACCATAATATAAAATGATCTAATCGGGTCTCTGTTCGCCCTACCTTAGAAGTTTAGTAGTGCACTTTACTCGCCATTCCACGCGCTTCAAGATGCCGCCTAGCCCAGTACGCTATCTGAAATAGGAGCGACGTAAATTGAACAGATGTGATAAAATTTAGCTGACATCTTAAATTAACCATAATATAAAATGATCTAATCGGGTCTCTGTTTGCCCAACCCTAGAAGTTTAATAGTGCATTTTACTCGCCATTTCATGCGCCTTCAGATGCCTCTTAGCCCATACGCTATCTGAAATAGGAGCGACGGAAATTGAACAAATGTGATAGAATTTCCCTGAAATCTTATATTAAACAAAATATAAAATGATCTACTCGGGTCACTGATTGCCCTATCATAAAAGATTAATAGTGCATTTTACTCGCCACTCCACGCGCTTTAGGATGCCGCCTCGCCCAGTACGCTATCCGAAATAGGAGCGACGTAAGTTGAACAAATGTGACAGAATTTCGCTGAATTCTTAAATTAACCATAATATAAAATGATCTAATCGGGTCTCTGTTTGCCCTACCCTAGAAGTTTAATAGTGCATTTTACTCGCCATTTCATGCGCTTTGAGATGACGCTTAGCCCAATACGCTATCTGAAATAGGAGCGACGAAAGTTGAACAAAGGTGATAGAATTTCGCTGAATTATTTTATTAACCAGAATGTAAAATGATCTAATCTGGTCTCTGTTCGCCCTAGCCTAGAAGTTTAATAGTGGATTTTACTCGGCATTCCACGCGCTTTAAGATGCCGCCTAGCCCAGTACGCTATCTGAAATAGGAGCGACCTATATTGAACGAATGTGATAGAATTTTGCTGAATTCTTAAAATAACCATAATATAAAATGATCTAATCGGGTCTCTGTTTGCCCTACCCTAGAAGTTTAATAGTGCATTTCACTCGTCATTTCATGCGCTTTGAGATGCCGCTAAGCACAATAAGCTATCTGGAATAGCAGCGACGTAAATTGAACAAATGTGAAAGAATTACGCCGCATTCTTATATTAACCTTAATATAAAATGATCTAATCGGGTCTCTGTTTGCCTTATCCTAGAAGTTTAATTGTGCATTTTACTCGCCATTCCACGCGTTTTAAGATGCCGCCTAGCCCAGTACGCTACCTGAAATAGGAGCGACGTAAGTTGAACAAATGTGATAGAATTACGCTGAATTCTTATATTAACCGTAATATAAAATGATCTAATCGGGTCTCTGTTTGCCCTACCCTAGTAGTTTAATTGTGCATTTTTCTCGCCATTTCATGCGCTTTGAGCTGCCGCTTATCCCAATACGCTATCTGAAATAGGAGCGACGTAAATTGAACAAATGTGATAGAATTTCCCTGAAATCTTATATTAAACAAAATATAAAATGATCTAATCGGGTCTCTGATTGCCCTATCATAGAAGTTTAGCAGTGCATTTTACTCGCCATTCCACGCGCTTTAAGATGCCGCCTAGCCCAGTACGCTATCTAAATTAGGAGCGACGTAAATTGAACAAATGTGATAGAATTTCGCTGAATTCTTAAATTAACTATAATGTAAAATGATTTAATCGGGTCTCTGTTGGCCCTACCCTAGAAGTTTAGTATTGCATTTTACTCGCCATTTCATGCGCTTTGAGATACCGCTTAGCCCAATACGCTATCTGAAATAGGAGCGACGTAAATTGAACAAATGTGATAGAATTTCGCTGAATTCTTAAATTAACTATAATATAAAATGATCTAATCGGGTCACTGATTGCCCTACCCTAGAAGGTTAATAGTGCATTTTGCTCGCCATTTCATGCGCTTTGAGATGCCGCTTAGCCCAATACGCTATCTGAAATAGGAGCGACGTAAATTGAACAAATGTGATAGAATTTCGCTGAATTCTTAAATTAACCATAATATAAAATGATCTAATCGGGTCTCTGTTCGCCCTACCATAGAAGTCTAATAGTGCATTTCACTCGCCATTTCATGCGCTTTGAGATGCCGCTTAGCACAATACGCTATCTGAAATAGGAGCGACGTAAATTGAACAAATGTGATAGAATTACGCTGAATTCTTATATTAACCGTATTATAAAATGATCTAATCGGGTCTCTGTTTGCCTTATCCTAGAAGTTTAATAGTGCATTTTACTCGCCATTTCATGCGCTTTGAGATGCCGCTTAGCCCAATACGCTATCTGAAATAGGAGCGACGTAAATTGAACAAATGTGATAGAATTTCGCTGAATTCTTAAATTAACCATAATATAAAATGATCTAATCGGGACTCTGTTCGCCCTACCATAGAAGTCTAATAGTGCATTTCACTCGCCATTCCACGCGCTTTAAGATGCCGCCGAGCCCAGTACGGTATCTGAAATAGGAGCGACGTAAATTGAACAAATGTGATAGAATTTTGCTGAATTCTTAAATTAACCATAATATAAAATGATCTAATCGGGTCTCTGTACGCCCTACCATAGAAATCTAATAGTGCATTTTACTCGCCATTTCATGCGCTTTGAGATGCCGCTTAGCCCAATACGCTATCTGAAATAGGAGCGACGTAAGTTGAACAAATGTGATAGAATTTCGCTGAATTCTTTTATTAACCATAATGTAAAATGATCTGATCGGGTCTCTGTTCGCCCTAGCCTAGAAGTTTAAGAGTGCATTTTATTCGCCATTTCATGCGCTTGGAGATGCCGCTTAGCCCAATAAGCTATCTGAAATAGGAGCGACGTAAATTGAACAAATGTGATAGAATTTCCCTGAAATCATATATTAAACAAAATATAAAATGATCTACTCGGGTCACTGATTGCCCTATCATAGAAGTTTAATAGTGCATTTTACTCGCCATTCCACGCGCTTTAAGATGCCGCCGAGCCCAGTACGGTATCTGAAATAGGAGCGACGTAAATTGAACAAATGTGATAGAATTTTGCTGAATTCTTAAATTAACCATAATATGAAATGATCTAATCGGGTGTCTGCTTGCCGTACCCTAGAAGCATAATATTGCATTTTACTCGCCATTTCATGCGCTTTGAGCTGCCGCTTAGCCCAATACGCTATCTGAAATAGGAGCGACGTAAGTTGAAAAAATGTGATAGAATTGCGCTGAATTCTTTTATGAACCATAATGTAAAATGATCTAATCGGGTCTCTGTTCTCCCTAGCCTAGAAGTTTAATAGTGCATTTTATTCTCCATCTCATGCGCTTCAAGATGCCGCCTAGCCCAGTAGGCTATCTGAAATAGGAGCGACGTAAATTGAACAGATGTGATAAAATTTAGCTGACATCTTAAATTAACCATAATATAAAATGATCAAATCGGGTCTCTGTTTGCCCAACCCTAGAAGATTAATAGTGCATTTTACTCGCCATTTCATGCGCCTTCAGATGCCTCTTAGCCCAATACGCTATCTGAAATAGGAGCGACGTAAATTGAACAAATGTGATAGAATTTCCCTGAAATCTTACATTAAACAAAATATAAAATGATCTACTCGGGTCTCTGTACGCCCTACCATAGAAATCTAATAGTGCATTTTACTCGCCATTTCATGCGCTTTGAGATGCCGCTTAGCCCAATACGCTATCTGAAATAGGAGCGACCTAAATTGAACGAATGTGATAGAATTTTGCTGAATTCTTAAATTAACCATAATATAAAATGATCTAATCGGGTCTCTGCTTGCCCTACCCTAGAAGTTTAATAGTGCATTTTAATCGCCATTTTATGCGCTTTGAGATGCCGCTTCGCCCAATACGCTATCTGAAATAGGAGCGACGTAAATTAAACAAATGTGATAGAATTTCCCTGAAATCTTATATTAAACATAATATAAAATGATCTAATCGGGTCTCTGATTGCCCTATCATAGAAGATTACTAGTGCATTTTACTCGCCATTCCACGCGCTTTAAGATGCCTCCTAGCCCAGTACGCTATCTGAAATAGGAGCGACGTAACTTGAACAAATGTGATAGAATTACGCTGCATTCTTATATTAACCGTAATATAAAATGATCTAATCGGGTCTCTGTTTGCCCTACCCTAGAAGTTTAACAGTGCATTTTACTCGCCATTTCATGCGCTTTGAGATGCCGCCTAGCCCAGTACGCTATCTGAAATAGGAGCGACGTAAGTTGAACAAATGTGATAGAATTTCGCAGAATTCTTATATTAACCAAAATATGAAATGATCTAATCTGGTCTCTGTTCGCCGTAGCCTAGAAGCTTAATAGTGCATTTTGTTCGCCATTTCATGCGCTTTGAGATGCCGCTAAGCCCAATAAGCTGTCTGAAATAGGAGCGACGTAAATTGAACAAATGTGATAGAATTTCGCTGAATTCTTATATTAAACAAAATATAAAATGATCTAATCGGGTCTCTGTTTGCCCTACCCTAGAAGTTTAATCGTGCATTTTACACGCCATTTCATGCGCTTTGAGATGCCGCTTAGCCCAATAGGCTATCTGAAATAGGAGCGACGTAAGTTGAACAAATGTGATAGAATTTCGCTGAATTCTTGAAGTAACCTTAATATAAAATGATCTAATCGGGTCTCTGGTTTCCCTGCCATAGAAGTTTAATAGTGCATTTTACTCGCCATTCCACGCGCCTTAAGATGCCGCCTAGCCCAGTACGCTGTCTGAAATAGGAGCGACTCAAATTGAACAAATGTGATAGAATCTCGCTGAATACTTATATTAACCTTAATGTAAAATGATCTAATCGGGTCTCTGTTCGCCCTGCCCTAGAAGTTTAATAGTGCATTTCACTCGTCATTTCATGCGCTTTGAGATGCCGCTAAGCACAATAAGCTATCTGGAATAGCAGCGACGTAAATTGAACAAATGTGAAAGAACTACGCCGAATTCTTATATTAACCGTAATATAAAATGATCTAATCGGGTCTCTGTTTGCCTTATCCTAGAAGTTTAATAGTGAATTTTACTCGCCATTCCACGCGCTTTAAGATGCCGCCTAGCCCAGTACGCTACCTGAAATAGGAGCGACGTAAGTTGAGCAAATGTGATAGAATTTCGCTGAATTCTTAAATTAACTATAATATAAAATGATCTAATCGGGTCACTGATTGCCCTACCCTAGAAGTTTAATCGTGCATTTTACTCGCCATTTCATGCGCTTTGAGATGCCGCTTATGCCATTACGCTATCTGAAATAGGAGCGACGTACGTTGAACAAATGTGATAGAATTTCGCTGAATTCTTTTAAGAACCATAATGTAAAATGATCTAATCGGGTCTCTGTTCGCCCTAGCCTAGAAGTTTAATAGCGCATTTTATTCGCCATTTCATGCGCCTTGAGATGCCGCTTAGCCCAATACGCTATCTGAAATAGGAGCGACGTAAATTGAACAAATGTGATAGAATTTTGCTGAAATCTTAAATTAACCACAATATAAAATGATCTAATCTGGTCTCTGTTTGCCCTACCCTAGAAGTTTAATAGTGCATTTCACTCGACATTTCATGCGCTTTGAGATGCCGCTAAGCACAATAAGCTATCTGAAATACGAGCGACGTAAATTGAACAAATGTGATAGAATTTCTTTGAATTCTTATATTAACCAAAATATAAAATGATCTAATCAGGTCTCTGTTTGCCTTATCCTAGAAGTTTAATAGTGCATTTTACTCGCCATTCCGCGCGCTTTAAGATGCCGCCTAGCCCAGTACGCTAGCTGAAATAGGAGCGACGTAAATTGAACAAATGTGATAGAATTTTGCTGAATGCTTAAATTAACCACAATATAAAATGATCTAATCGGGTCTCTGTTTGCCCTACCCTAGTAGTATAATCGTGCATTTTACTCGCCATTTCATGCGCTTTGAGATGCCGCTTATCCCAATACGCTATCTGAAATAGGAGCGACGTAAATTGAACAAATGTGATAGAATTTTGCTGAATTCTTAAATTAACCATAATATAAAATGATCTAATCGGGTCTCTGTACGCCCTACCATAGAAATCTAATAGTGCATTTTACTCGCCATTTCATGCGCTTTGAGATGCTGCTTGGCCCAATACGCTATCTGAAATAGGAGCTACGTAAATTGAACAAATGTGATAGAATTTTGCTGAATTCTTAAATTAACCATAACATAAAATGATCTAATCGGGTCTCTGTTTGCCCTACCCTAGACGTTTAATAGTGCATTTTCCTCGCCATTTCATGCGCTTTGAGATGCCGCTTAGCCCAATACGCTATTTGAAATAGGAGCGACGAAAGTTGAACAAAGGTGATAGAATTTCGCTGAATTATTTTATTAACCAGAATGTAAAATGATCTAATCTGGTCTCTGTTCGCCCTATCCTAGAAGTTTAATAGTGCATTTTACTCGCCATTCCACGCGCTTTAAGATGCCGCCTAGCCCAGTACGCTATCTGAAATACGAGCGACGTAAATTGAACAAGAGTGATCGAATTTTGCTGAATTCTTAAATTAACCATAATATAAAATGATCTAATCGGGTCTCTGTTCGCCCTACCTTAGAAGTTTAGTAGTGCACTTTACTCGCCATTCCACGCGCTTCAAGATGCCGCCTAGCCCAGTACGCTATCTGAAATAGGAGCGACGTAAATTGAACAAATGTGATAGAATTTTGCTGAATTCTTAAAATAACCATAATATAAAATGATATAATCGGGTCTCTGTTGGCCTTATCCTAGAAGTTTAAAATGGCATTTTACTCGCCATTTCATGCGCTTTGAAATGCCGCTTAGCCCAATACGCTATCTGAAATACGAGCGACGTAAATTGAACAAATGTGATAGAATTTCGCTGAATTCTTATATTAACCAAAATATAAAATGATCTAATCGGGTCTCTGATTGCCCTATCATAAAAGATTAATAGTGCATTTTACTCGCCACTCCACGCGCTTTAGGATGCCGCCTCGCCCAGTACGCTATCCGAAATAGGAGCGACGTAAGTTGAACAAATGTGACAGAATTTCGCTGAATTCTTAAATTAACCATAATATAAAATGATCTAATCGGGTCTCTGTTTGCCCTACCCTAGAAGTTTAATAGTGCATTTTACTCGCCATTTCATGCGCTTTGAGATGCCGCTTAGCCCAATACGCTATCTGAAATAGGAGCGACGAAAGTTGAACAAAGGTGATAGAATTTCGCTGAATTATTTTATTAACCAGAATGTAAAATGATCTAATCTGGTCTCTGTTCGCCCTAGCCTAGAAGTTTAATAGTGGATTTTACTCGGCATTCCACGCGCTTTAAGATGCCGCCTAGCCCAGTACGCTATCTGAAATAGGAGCGACCTATATTGAACGAATGTGATAGAATTTTGCTGAATTCTTAAAATAACCATAATATAAAATGATATAATCGGGTCTCTGTTGGCCTTATCCTAGAAGTTTAAAATGGCATTTTACTCGCCATTTCATGCGCTTTGAAATGCCGCTTAGCCCAATACGCTATCTGGAATAGGAGCGACGTAAATTGAACAAATGTGATAGAATTTCCCTGAATTCTTATATTAACCTTAATGTAAAATGATCTAATCGGGTCTCTGTTCGCCCTACCATAGAAGTCTAATAGTGCATTTCACTCGCCATTCCACGCGCTTTAAGATGCCGCCGAGCCCAGTACGGTATCTGAAATAGGAGCGACGTAAATTGAACAAATGTGATAGAATTTTGCTGAATTCTTAAATTAACCATAATATAAAATGATCTAATCGGGTCTCTGTACGCCCTACCATAGAAATCTAATAGTGCATTTTACTCGCCATTTCATGCGCTTTGAGATGCCGCTTAGCCGAATACGCTATCTGAAATAGGAGCGACGTAAATTGAACAAATGCGATAGAATTTCCCTGAAATCTTATATTAAACACAATATAAAATGATCTAATCGGGTCTCTGATTGCCCTATCATAGAAGTTTAGTAGTGCATTTTACTCGCCATTCCACGCGCTTTATGATGCCGCCTAGCCCAGTACGGTATCTGAAATAGGAGCTACGTAAGTTGAACAAATGTGATAGAATTACGCTGAATTCTTATATTAACCGTAATATAAAATGATGTATTCGGGCCTCTGTTTGCCCTATCATAGAAGTTTGATAGTGCATTATACTCGCCATTTCATGTGCTTTAAGCTGTCGCATAGCCCAATACGCTATCTGGAATAGGAGCGACGTAAATTGAACAAATGTAATAGAATTACCCTGAATTCTTATATTAACCTTAATGTAAAATGATCTAATCGTGTCTCTGTTCGCCCTACCATAGAAGTCTAATAGCGCATTTCACTCGCCATTTCATGCGCTCTGAGATGCCGCTTAGCACAATACGCTATCTGGAATAGGAGCGACGTAAATTGAACAAATGTGATAGAATTTCCCTGAATTCTTATATTAACCTTAATGTAAAATGATGTAATCGGGCCTCTGTTTGCCCTATCATAGAAGTTTAACAGTGCATTTTACTCGCCATTTCATGCGCTTTGAGATGCCGCATAGCCCAATACGCTATCTGAAATAGGAGCGACGTAAATTGAACAAATGTTATAGAATTTCGCTGAATTCTTAAATTAACCATAATATAAAATGATCTAATCGGGTCTCTGTTCGCCCTACCATAGAAGTCTAATAGTGCATTTCACTCGCCATTCCACGCGCTTTAAGATGCGGCCGAACCCAGTACGCTATCTGAAATAGGAGCGACGTAAATTGAACAAATGTGATAGAATTTTGCTGAAATCTTAAATTAACCATAATATAAAATGATCTAATCGGGTCTCTGCTTGCCCTACCCTAGAAGTTTAATAGTGCATTTTAGTCGCCATTTCATGCGCTTTGAGATGCCCCTTCGCCCAATACGCTATCTGAAATGGGAGCGACGTAAATTGAACAAATGTGATAGAATTTCCCTGAAATCTTATATTAAACAAAATATAAAATGATCTAATCGGGTCTCTGATTGCCCTATCATAGAAGATTAGTAGTGCATTTTACTCACCATTCCACGCGCTTTAAGATGCCGCCTAGCCCAGTACGCTATCTGAAATATGAGCGACGTAAGTTGAACAAATGTGATAGAATTACGCTGCATTCTTAAATTAACCATAATATAAAATGATCTAATCGGGTCTCTGTTTGCCGTACCCTAGAACTTTAATAGTGCATTTTACTCGTCATTTCATGCGCTTTCAGATGCCGCTTAGCCTAATACGCTATCTGAAATAGGAGCGATATAAGTTGAACAAATGTGATAGAATTTCGCTGAACTCTTTTATTAACCATAATGTAAAATGATCTAATCGGATCTCTGTTCGCCCTAGCCTAGAACTTTAATAGTGCATTTTATTCGCCATTTCATACGCTTTGAGATGCCGCTTTGCCCAATACGCTATCTGAAATAGGAGCGACGTAAATTGAACAAATGCGATAGAATTTCCCTGAAATCTTATATTAAACAAAATATAAAATGATCTAATCGGGTCTGTGATTGCCCTATCATAGAAGTTTAGTAGTGCATTTTACTCGCCATTCCACGCGCTTTATGATGCCGCCTAGCCCAGTATGGTATCTGAAATAGGAGCTACGTAAGTTGAACAAATGTGATAGAATTACGCTGAATTCTTATATTAACCGTAATATAAAATGATGTAATCGGGCCTCTGTTTGCCCTATCATAGAAGTTTGATAGTGCATTTTACTCGCTATTCCACGCGCTTTAAGATGCCGGGTAGCCCAGTAGGCGATCTGAAATAGGAGTGACGTAAATTGAACAAATGTGATAGAATTACGCTTAATTGTTATATTAACCGTAATATAAATTGATCTAATCGGGTCTCTCTTTCCCTTACCCTCGAAGTTTGATAGTGCATTTTACTAGCCATTTCATGCGCTTTGAGATGCCGCTCAGCCAAATACGCTATCTGAAATAGGAGCGACGTAAATTGAACAAATGTGATAGAATTACGCTGAATTCTTATATTATCCGTAATATAAAATGATCTAATCGGGTCTCTGATTGCCCTATCATAGAAGTTTAGTAGTGCATTCTACTCGCCATTCCACGCGCTTTAAGTTGCCGCCTAGCCCAGTACGCTATCTGAAATAGGAGCGACGTAACTTGAACAAATGTGATAGAATTACGCTGAATTCTTATATTAACCGTAATATAAAATGATATAATCGGGTCTCTGATTGCCCTATCATAGCAGTTTAATAGTGCATTTTACTCGCCATTTCATGCACTTTGAGATGCCGCTTAGCCCAATACGCTATCTGAAATAGGAGCGACGTAATTTGAACAAATGTGATAGAATTTCGCTTTATTCTTATAGTAACCAAAATATAAAATGATCTAATCGGGTCTCTGATTGCCCTATCATCGAAGTTTAATAGTGCATTTCACTCGCCATTCCACGCGCTTTAAGATGCCGCCTAGCGCAGAACGCTATCTTAAATAGGAGCGACGTAAATTGAAGAAATGTGATATAATTTTGCTGAATTCTTAAATTAACCATAATACAAAATGATCCAATCGGGTCTCTGTTTGCCCTACTCTAGAAGTATAAGAGTGCATTTTACTCGCCATTTCCTGCGCTTTGAGATGCCGCTTAGAGCAATACGCTACCTGAAATATGAGCGACGCAAATTGAACAAATGTGATAGAATTTCCCTTAAATCTTATATTAAACAAAATATAAAATGATCTAATCGGGTCTCTGATTGCCCTATCATAGAAATTTAGGAGTGCATTTTACTCGCCATTTCATACGCTTTGAGATGTCGCTTAGCACTATACGCTATCTGAAATATGAGCGACGTAAATTGAACAAATGTGATAGAATTTCGCTGAATTCTTATATTAACCTTAATGTAAAATGATCTAATCGGGTCTCTGTTCGCCCGTCCCTAGAAGTTTAATGTTGCATTTCACTCGTCATTTCATGCGCCTCGAGATGCCGCCTAGCCCAGTACGCTATCTTAAATAGGAGCGACGTAAATTGAACAAATGTGATAGAATTACGCTTAACTCTTATATTAACCGTAATATAAATTGATCTAATCGGGTCTCTCTTTCCCTTACCCTCGAAGTTTGATAGTGCATTTTACTAGCCATTTCATGCGCTTTGAGATGCCGCTCAGCCCAATACGCTATCTGAAATAGGAGCGACGTAAATTGAACAAATATGATTGAATTTCCCTGAATTCTTATATTAACCTTAATGTAAAATGATTTAATCGGGTCTCTGTTTGCCCTAGTCTAGAAGTTTAATAGTGCATTTTATTCGACATTTTATGCGCTTTGAGATGCCGCTTAGCCCAATACGCTATCTGTAATAGGAGCGCCGTAAATTGAACGAATGTGATAGAATTTCGTTGAATTCTTAAATTAACCAAAATATAAAATGATCTAATCGGGTCTCTGATTGCTCTATCATAGAAGTTTAATAGTGCATTTTACTCGACAATCCACGCGCTTTAAGATTCCGCCTAGCCCAGTACGCTATTTGAAATAGGAGCGACGAAAATTGAACAAATGTGATAGAATTTGGCAGAATTCTTAAATTAACCATAATATAAAATGATCTAATCGGGTCTCTGTTTGCCCTACCCTAGAAGTTTAATAGTGCATTTTACTCGCCATTTCATGCGCTTTGAGATGGCGCTTAGCCCAATACGGTTTCTGAAATAGGAGCGACGTAAATTGAACAAATGTGATAGAATATGGCTGAATTCTTAAATTAACCGTAATATAAAATGATCTAATCGGGTCTCTGTTCGCCCTACCCTAGAAGATTACTAGTGCTTTTCACTCGTCATTTCATGCGCCTTGAGATGCCGCTTAGCCCAATACGCTATCTGCAATAGGAGCGACGTAAATTGAACAAATGTGATAGAATTCGGCTGAATTCTTAAATTAACCATAATATAAAATGATCTAATCGGGTCTCTGTTTGCCCTACCCTAGAAGTTTAACAGTGCATTTTACTCGCCATTTCATGCGCTTTGAGATACCGCTTAGCCCAATACGCTATCTGAAATAGGGGCGACGTAAATTGAACAAATGTGATAGAATTTCCCTGAATACTTATATTAACATTAATGTAAAATGATCTAATCGGGTCTCTGATTGCCCTATCATTGAAGTTTAATAGTGCATTTTACTCGCCAATCCACGCGCTTTAAGATTCCGCCTAGCCCAGTACGCTATCTGAAATAGGAGCGACGTAAATTGAACAAATGTGATAGAATTTGGCTGAATTCTTAAATTAACCATAATATAAAATGATCTAATCGGGTCTCTGTTTGCCCTACCCTAGAAGTTTAATAGTGCATTTTACTCGCCATTTCATGCGCTTTGAGATGCCGCTTAGCCCAATACGCTATCTGAAATAGGAGCGACGTAAATTGAACAAATGTGATAGAATTTTGCTGAATTCTTAAATTAACCATAATATAAAATGATCTAATCGGATCTCTGTTTGCCACACCCTAGAAGTTTAATAGCGGATTTTGCTCGCCATTTCATGCGCTTTGAGATGCCGCTTAGCCCAATACGCTATCTGAAATAGGAGCGACGTAAGTTGAAAAATTGTGATAGAATTTCCCTGAAATCTTATATTAAACAAAATATAAAATGATCTAAACGGGACTCTGATTGCCCTATCATAGAAGTTTAGTAGTGCATTTTACTCGCCATTCCACGCGCTTTAAGATGCCGCATAGCCCAGTACGCTATCTGAAATAGGAGCGACGTAAATTGAACAAATATGATAGAGTTTCGCTGAATTCGTAAATTAACCATAATATAAAAAGATCTAATCGGGTCTCCGTTTGCCCTACCCTAGAAGTGTAATAGTGCATTTCACTCGCCATTTCATGCGCTTTGAGATGCCGCGTAGCCCAATACGCTATCTGAAATAGGAGCGACGTAAATTGAACAAATGTGATAGAATTTCACTGAATTCTTATATTAACCAAAATATAAAATGATCTAATCGGGTCTCTGATTGCCCTATCATAGAAGTTTAGTAGTGCATTCTACTCGCCATTCCACGCGCTTTAAGTTGCCGCCTAGCCCAGTACGCTATCTGAAATAGGAGCGACGTAACTTGAACAAATGTGATAGAATTACGCTGAATTCTTATATTAACCGTAATATAAAATGATATAATCGGGTCTCTGATTGCCCTATCATAGAAGTTTAATAGTGCATTTTACTCGCCATTTCATGCACTTTGAGATGCCGCTTAGCCCAATACGCTATCTGAAATAGGAGCGACGTAAATTGAACAAATGTGATAGAATTTTGCTGAATTCTTAAATTAACCATAATATAAAATGATCTAATAGGGTCTCTGTTCGCCCTAGCCTAGAAGTTTAAGAGTGAATTTTACTCGCCCTTCCACGCGCTTTATGATGCCGCCTAGCCCAGTACGATATTTGAAATAGGAGCGACGTAAGTTTAACAAATGTGATAGAATTGCGCTGAATTCTTATATTATCCGTAATATAAAATGATCTAATCGGTTCTCTGTTTGCCTTATCCTAGAAGTTTAATAGTACCTCTTACTCGCCATTTCATGCGCTTTGAGATGCCGCTTAGCCCAATACGCTATCTGAAATAGGAGCGACGTAATTTGAACAAATGTGATAGAATTTCGCTTTATTCTTATATTAACCAAAATATAAAATGATCTAATCGGGTCTCTGATTGCCCTATCATAGAAGTTTAATAGTGCATTTCACTCGCCATTCCACGCGCTTTAAGATGCCGCCTAGCGCAGTACGCTATCTTAAATAGGAGCGACGTAAATTGAAGAAATGTGATATAATTTTGCTGAATTCTTAAATTAACCATAATACAAAATGATCCAATCGGGTCTCTGTTTGCCCTACTCTAGAAGTATAAGAGTGCATTTTACTCGCCATTTCCTGCGCTTTGAGATGCCGCTTAGCGCAATACGCTACCTGAAATATGAGCGACGCAAATTGAACAAATGTGATAGAATTTCCCTTAAATCTTATATTAAACAAAATATAAAATGATCTAATCGGGTCTCTGATTGCCCTATCATAGAAATTTAGGAGTGCATTTTACTCGCCATTTCATACGCTTTGAGATGCCGCTTAGCACTATACGCTATCTGAAATATGAGCGGCGTAAATTGAACAAATGTGATAGAATTTCGCTGAATTCTTATATTAACCTTAATGTAAAATGATCTAATCGGGTCTCTGTTCGCCCGTCCCTAGAAGTTTAATGTTGCATTTCACTCGTCATTTCATGCGCCTCGAGATGCCGCCTAGCCCAGTACGCTATCTGAAATAGGAGCGACGTAAATTGAACAAATGTGATAGAATTACGCTGAATTCTTATATTAACCGTAATATAAAATGATCTAATCGGGTCTCTCTTTGCATTACCCTAGGACTTTAATAGTGCATTTTACTCGCCATTTCATGCGCATTGAGATGCCGCTTAGCCCAATACGCTATCTGAAATAGGAGTGACGTAAATTGAACAAATGTGATAGCATTACTCTGAATTCTTATATTAACCCAAATATAAAATGATCTAATCGGGTCTCTGATTGCCCTATCATAGAAGGCTAATAGTGCATTTTATTCGACATTTTATGCGCTTTGAGATGCCGCTTAGCCCAATACGCTATCTGTAATAGGAGCGCCGTAAATTGAACGAATGTGATAGAATTTCGTTGAATTCTTAAATTAACCAAAATATAAAATGATCTAATCGGGTCTCTGATTGCTCTATCATAGAAGTTTAATAGTGCATTTCACTCGTCATTTCATGAGCTTTGAGCTGCCGCTAAGCACAATAAGCTATCTGGAATAGCAGCGCCGTAAATTGAACAAATGTGATAGAATTACGCCGAATTCTTATATTTACCGTAATATAAAATGATCTAATCGGGTCTCTGTTTGCCTTATCCTAGAAGTTTAATAGGGCATTTTACTCGCCATTTCATGCGCTTTGAAATGCCGCTTAGCGTAATACGCTATCTGAAATACGAGCGATATAAATTGAACAAATGTGATAGAATTTTGCTGAATTCTTAAATTAACCATAATATTAGATGATGTAATCGGGTCTCTGCTTGCCCTACCCTAGAAGTTTAATAGTGCATTTTACTCGCCATTTCATGCGCTTTGAGATGCCGCTTAGCCCAATACGCTATCTGAAATAGGAGCGACGTAAATTGAACAAATGTGATAGAATTTTGCTGAATTCTTAAATTAACCATAATATAAAATGATCTAATCGGGTCTCTGTTTGCCACACCCTAGAAGTTTTATAGCGGCTTTTGCTCGCCATTTCATGCGCTTTGAGATGCCGCTTAGCCCAATACGCTATCTGAAATAGGAGCGACGTAAGTTGAAAAATTGTGATAGAATTTCGCTGAATTCTTTTATGAACCATAATGTAAAATGATCTAATCGGGTCTCTGTTCTCCCTAGCCTAGAAGTTTAATAGTGCATTTTATTCTCCATTTCATGCGCTTTGAGATGCCGCTTAGCCCAATACGCTATCTGAAATAGGAGCGACGTAAATTGAACAAATGTGATAGAATTTTGCTGAATTCTTAAATTAACCATAATATAAAATCATCTTATCGGGTCTCTGTTTGCCCTACCCTAGAAGTTTAATAGTGCATTTTACTCGCCATTTCTTGTGCTTTAAGATGCCGCCGAGCCTAGTACGCTATCTGAAGTAGGAGCGACGTAAATTGAAGAAATGTGATATAATTTTGCTGAATTCTTATATTAACCTTAATACAAAATGATCTAATCGGGTCTCTGTTTGCCCTACTCTAGAAGTATAAGAGTGCATTTTACTCGCCATTTCCTGCGCTTTGAGATGCCGCTTAGCGCAATACGCTACCTGAAATAGGAGCGACGTAAATTGAACAAATGTGATAGAATTTCCCTTAAATCTTATATTAAACAAAATATAAAATGATCTAATCGGGTCTCTGATTGCCCTATCATAGAAATTTAGGAGTGCATTTTACTCGCCATTTCATACGCTTTGAGATGCCGCTTAGCACTATACGCTATCTGAAATATGAGCGACGTAAATTGAACAAATGTGATAGAATTTCGCTGAATTCTTATATTAACCTTAATGTAAAATGATCTAATCGGGTCTCTGTTCGCCCGTCCCTAGAAGTTTAACGTTGCATTTCACTCGTCATTTCATGCGCCTCGAGATGCCGCCTAGCCCAGTACGCTATCTTAAATAGGAGCGACGTAAATTGAACAAATGTGATAGAATTACGCTTAATTCTTATATTAACCGTAATATAAAATGATCTAATCGGGTCTCTCTTTGCATTACCCTAGGACTTTAATAGTGCATTTTACTCGCCATTTCATGCGCATTGAGATGCCGCTTAGCCCAATACGCTATCTGAAATAGGAGTGACGTAAATTGAACAAATGTGATAGAATTTCCCTGAATTCTTATATTAACCCAAATATAAAATGATCTAATCGGGTCTCTGATTGCCCTATCATAGAAGGCTAATAGTGCATTTTATTCGACATTTTATGCGCTTTGAGATGCCGCTTAGCCCAATACGCTATCTGTAATAGGAGCGCCGTAAATTGAACAAATGTGATAGAATTTCGCTGAATTCTTAAATTAACCATAATATAAAATGATCTAATCGGGTCTCTGATTGCTCTATCATAGAAGTTTAATAGTGCATTTCACTCGTCATTTCATGCGCTTTGAGATGCCGCTAAGCACAATAAGCTATCTGGAATAGCAGCGACGTAAATTGAACAAATGTGATAGAATTACGCCGAATTCTTATATTTACCGTAATATAAAATGATCTAATCGGGTCTCTGTTTGCCTTATCCTAGAAGTTTAATAGGGCATTTTACTCGCCATTTCATGCGCTTTGAAATGCCGCTTAGCGTAATACGCTATCTGAAATACGAGCGATATAAATTGAACAAATGTGATAGAATTTTGCTGAATTCTTAAATTAACCATAATATTAGATGATGTAATCGGGTCTCTGCTGCCCCTACCCTAGAAGTTTAATAGTGCATTTTACTCGCCATTTCATGCGCTTTGAGATGCCGCTTAGCCCAATACGCTATCTGAAATAGGAGCGACGTAAATTGAACAAATGTGATAGAATTTTGCTGAATTCTTAAATTAACCATAATACAAAATGATCTAATCGGGTCTCTGTTTGCCCTACCCTAGAAGTTTAATAGCGGATTTTGCTCGCCATTTCATGCGCTTTGAGATGCCGCTTAGCCCAATACGCTATCTGAAATAGGAGCGACGTAAGTTGAAAAATTGTGATAGAATTTCTCTGAATTCTTTTATGAACCATAATGAAAAATGATCTAATCGGGTCTCTGTTCTCCCTAGCCTAGAAGTTTAATAGTGCATTTTACTCGCCATTTCTTGCGCTTTAAGATGCCGCCGAGCCCAGTACGCTATCTGAAGTAGGAGCGACGTAAATTGAACAATTCTGATAGAATTTCGCTGAATTCTTATATTAAACAAAATATAAAATGATCTAAACGGGACTCTGATTGCCCTACCCTAGAAGTTTAATAGTGCATTTTACTCGCCATTTCATGCGCTTTGAGATGCCGCTTAGCACAATAAGCTATCTGGAATAGCAGCGACGTAAATTGAACAAATGTGATAGAATTACGCCGAATTCTTATATTTACCGTAATATAAAATGATCTAATCGGGTCTCTGTTTGCCTTATCCTAGAAGTTTAATAGGGCATTTTACTCGCCATTTCATGCGCTTTGAAATGCCGCTTAGCGTAATACGCTATCTGAAATACGAGCGATATAAATTGAACAAATGTGATAGAATTTTGCTGAATTCTTAAATTAACCATAATATTAGATGATGTAATCGGGTCTCTGCTTGCCCTACCCTAGAAGTTTAATAGTGCATTTTACTCGCCATTTCATGCGCTTTGAGATGCCGCTTAGCCCAATACGCTATCTGAAATAGGAGCGACGTAAATTGAACAAATGTGATAGAATTTTGCTGAATTCTTAAATTAACCATAATACAAAATGATCTAATCGGGTCTCTGTTTGCCACACCCTAGAAGTTTAATAGCGGATTTTGCTCGCCATTTCATGCGCTTTGAGATGCCGCTTAGCCCAATACGCTATCTGAAATAGGAGCGACGTAAGTTGAAAAATTGTGATAGAATTTCTCTGAATTCTTTTATGAACCATAATGAAAAATGATCTAATCGGGTCTCTGTTCTCCCTAGCCTAGAAGTTTAATAGTGCATTTTATTCTCCATTTCATGCGCTTTGAGATGCCGCTTAGCCCAATACGCTATCTGAAATAGGAGCGACGTAAATTGAACAAATGTGATAGAATTTTGCTGAATTCTTAAATTAACCATAATATAAAATCATCTTATCGGGTCTCTGTTTGCCCTACCCTAGAAGTTTAATAGTGCATTTTACTCGCCATTTCTTGTGCTTTAAGATGCCGCCGAGCCTAGTACGCTATCTGAAGTAGGAGCGACGTAAATTGAAGAAATGTGATATAATTTTGCTGAATTCTTAAATTAACCTTAATACAAAATGATCCAATCGGGTCTCTGTTTGCCCTACTCTAGAAGTATAAGAGTGCATTTTACTCGCCATTTCCTGCGCTTTGAGATGCCGCTTAGAGCAATACGCTACCTGAAATATGAGCGACGCAAATTGAACAAATGTGATAGAATTTCCCTTAAATCTTATATTAAACAAAATATAAAATGATCTAATCGGGTCTCTGATTGCCCTATCATAGAAATTTAGGAGTGCATTTTACTCGCCATTTCATACGCTTTGAGATGCCGCTTAGCACTATACGCTATCTGAAATATGAGCGACGTAAATTGAACAAATGTGATAGAATTTCGCTGAATTCTTATATTAACCTTAATGTAAAATGATCTAATCGGGTCTCTGTTCGCCCGTCCCTAGAAGTTTAACGTTGCATTTCACTCGTCATTTCATGCGCCTCGAGATGCCGCCTAGCCCAGTTCGCTACCTGAAATAGGAGCGACGTAAATTGACAAATGTGATAGAATTTCGCTGAATTCTTATATTAACCGTAATATAAAATGATCTAATCGGGTCTCTCTTTGCATTACCCTAGGACTTTAATAGTGCATTTTACTCGCCATTTCATGCGCATTGAGATGCCGCTTAGCCCAATACGCTATCTGAAATAGGAGTGACGTAAATTGAACAAATGTGATAGAATTTCCCTGAATTCTTATATTAACCCAAATATAAAATGATCTAATCGGGTCTCTGATTGCCCTATCATAGAAGGTTAATAGTGCATTTTATTCGACATTTTATGCGCTTTGAGATGCCGCTTAGCCCAATACGCTATCTGTAATAGGAGCGCCGTAAATTGAACGAATGTGATAGAATTTCGTTGAATTCTTAAATTAACCAAAATATAAAATGATCTAATCGGGTCTCTGATTGCTCTATCATAGAAGTTTAATAGTGCATTTCACTCGTCATTTCATGCGCTTTGAGATGCCGCTAAGCACAATAAGCTATCTGGAATAGCAGCGACGTAAATTGAACAAATGTGATAGAATTACGCCGAATTCTTATATTTACCGTAATATAAAATGATCTAATCGGGTCTCTGTTTGCCTTATCCTAGAAGTTTAATAGGGCATTTTACTCGCCATTTCATGCGCTTTGAAATGCCGCTTAGCGTAATACGCTATCTGAAATACGAGCGATATAAATTGAACAAATGTGATAGAATTTTGCTGAATTCTTAAATTAACCATAATATTAGATGATGTAATCGGGTCTCTGCTTGCCCTACCCTAGAAGTTTAATAGTGCATTTTACTCGCCATTTCATGCGCTTTGAGATGCCGCTTAGCCCAATACGCTATCTGAAATAGGAGCGACGTAAATTGAACAAATGTGATAGAATTTTGCTGAATTCTTAAATTAACCATAATACAAAATGATCTAATCGGGTCTCTGTTTGCCACACCCTAGAAGTTTAATAGCGGATTTTGCTCGCCATTTCATGCGCTTTGAGATGCCGCTTAGCCCAATACGCTATCTGAAATAGGAGCGACGTAAGTTGAAAAATTGTGATAGAATTTCTCTGAATTCTTTTATGAACCATAATGAAAAATGATCTAATCGGGTCTCTGTTCTCCCTAGCCTAGAAGTTTAATAGTGCATTTTATTCTCCATTTCATGCGCTTTGAGATGCCGCTTAGCCCAATACGCTATCTGAAATAGGAGCGACGTAAATTGAACAAATGTGATAGAATTTTGCTGAATTCTTAAATTAACCATAATATAAAATCATCTTATCGGGTCTCTGTTTGCCCTACCCTAGAAGTTTAATAGTGCATTTTACTCGCCATTTCTTGTGCTTTAAGATGCCGCCGAGCCCAGTACGCTATCTGAAGTAGGAGCGACGTAAATTGAACAATTCTGATAGAATTTCGCTGAATTCTTATATTAAACAAAATATAAAATGATCTAAACGGGACTCTGATTGCCCTACCCTAGAAGTTTAATAGTGCATTTTACTCGCCATTTCATGCGCTTTGAGATGCCGCTTAGCCCAATACGCTATCTGAAATAGGAGCGACGTAAGTTGAAAAATTGTGATAGAATTTCGCTGAATTCTTTTATGAACCATAATGTAAAATGATCTAATCGGGTCTCTGTTCTCCCTAGCCTAGAAGTTTAATAGTGCATTTTATTCTCCATTTCATGCGCTTTGAGATGCCGCTTAGCCCAATACGCTATCTGAAATAGGAGCGACGTAAATTGAACAAATGCGATAGAATTTCCCTGAAATCTTATATTAAACAAAATATAAAATGATCTAATCGGGTCTCTGATTGCCCTATCATAGAAGTTTAGTAGTGCATTTTACTCGCCATTCCACGCGCTTTAAGATGCCGCCTAGCCCACTACGCTACCTGAAGTAGGAGCGACGTAAGTTGAACAAATGTGATAGAATTACGCTGAATTCTTATATTAACCGTAATATAAAATGATATAATCGGGTCTCTGTTTGCCCTATCATAGAAGTTTAACAGTGCATTTTACTCGCGATTTCATGTGCTTTAAGGTGCCGCATAGCCCAATACGCTATCTGGAATAGGAGCGACGTAAATTGAACAAATGTGATAGAGTTTCGCTGAATTCTTATATTAACCGTATTATAAAATGATCTAATCGGGTCCCTGTTTGCCTTGCCCTAGAAGATTAATAGTGCATTTTACTCGCCATTTCATGCACTTTGAGATGCCGCTTAGCCCAATACGCTATCTGAAATGGGAGCGACGTAAATTGAACAATTGTGATAGAATTTCGCTGAATTCTTATGTTAACCAAAATATTAAATGATCTAGTCGGGTCTCTGATTGCCCTATCATATAAGTTTAATAGTGCATTTCACTCGTCATTTCATGCGCTTTAAGATGCCGCCTAGCCCAGTACGCTATCTGAAATTGGAGCGACGTAAATTGAACAAATCTGATAGAATTTCGCTGAATTCTTAAATTAACCATAATACTAAACGATCTAATCGGTTCTCTGTTCGCCCTACCCTAGAAGATAACTAGTGCATTTCACTCGTCATTTCATGCGCTTTGACGTGCCGCTTAGCCCAATAAGCAATCTGAAATAGGAGCCACGTAAATTGAACAAATGTGATAGAATTTTTCTGAATTCTTAAATAAACCATAATATGAAATGATCTAATCGGGTCTCTGTTTGCCCTACCCTACAAGTTTAGCAGTGCATTTTACTCGCCGTTTCATGCGCTTTGAGATGCCGCTTAGCCCAATACGATATGTGAAATAGGAGCGACGTAAATTGAACAAATGTGATAGAATTTCCCTGAATACTTATATTAACCTTAATGTAAAATGATCTAATCGGGTCTCTGTTCGCCCCACCCTAGAAGTTTAATAGTGCATTTCACTCGCCATTTCATGCGCTTTGAGATGCCGCTTAGCCCAATACGCTATCTGAAATAGGAGCGACGTAAATAGAACAATTGTGATAGAATTTCGCTGAATTCTTATATTAACCAAAATATAAAATGATCTAATCGGGTCTCTGATAGCACTATCATAGAAGTTTAGTAATGCATTTTACTCGCCATTCCACGCGCTTTGAGATGCCGCTTAGCCCAATACGCTATCTGAAATAGGAGCGACGTAAATAGAACAATTGTGATAGAATTACGCTGAATTCTTATATTAACCGTAATATAAAATGATCTAATCGGGTCTGTGTTTGCCTTACCCTAGAAGCTTAATAGTGCATTTTACTCGCCATTTCATGCGCTTTGAGATCCCGCTTAGCCCAATACGCTATCTGCAATAGGAGCGACGTAAATTGAACAAATGTGATAGAATTTCACTGAATTCTTATATTAACCAAAATATAAAATGATCTAATCGGGTCTCTGATTGCCCTAGCATAGAAGTTTAATAGTGCATTTTACTCGCCATTTCATGCGCTTTGAGATGCCGCTTAGCCCAATACGCTATCTGAAATAGGAGCGACGTAAATTGAACAAATGTGATAGAATTTTGCTGAATTCTTAAATTAACCATAATATAAAATGATCTAATCGGGTCTCTGTTTGCCACACCCTAGAAGTTTAATAGCGGATTTTGCTCGCCATTTCATGCGCTTTGAGATGCCGCTTAGCCCAATACGCTATCTGAAATAGGAGCGACGTAAGTTGAAAAATTGTGATAGAATTTCGCTGAATTCTTTTATGAACCATAATGTAAAATGATCTAATCGGGTCTCTGTTCTCCCTAGCCTAGAAGTTTAATAGTGCATTTTATTCTCCATTTCATGCGCTTTGAGATGCCGCTTAGCCCAATACGCTATCTGAAATAGGAGCGACATAAATTGAACAAATGCGATAGAATTTCCCTGAAATCTTATATTAAACAAAATATAAAATGATCTAATCGGGTCTCTGATTGCCCTATCATAGAAGTTTAGTAGTGCATTTTACTCGCCATTCCACGCGCTTTAAGATGCCGCCTAGCCCACTACGCTACCTGAAGTAGGAGCGACGTAAGTTGAACAAATATGATAGAATTACGCTGAATTCTTATATTAACCGTAATATAAAATGATATAATCGGGTCTCTGTTTGCCCTATCATAGAAGTTTAACAGTGCATTTTACTCGCCATTTCATGTGCTTTAAGGTGCCGCATAGCCCAATACGCTATCTGGAATAGGAGCGACGTAAATTGAACAAATGTGATAGAGTTTCGCTGAATTCTTAAATTAACCATAATATAAAATCATCTTATCGGGTCTCTGTTTGCCCTACCCTAGAAGTTTAATAGTGCATTTTACTCGCCATTTCTTGCGCTTTAAGATGCCGCAGAGCCCAGTACGCTATCTGAAGAAGGAGCGACGTAAATTGAACAATTCTGATAGAATTTCGCTGAATTCTTATATTAACCAAAATATAAAATGATCTAGTCGGGTCTCTGATTGCCCTATCATAGAAGTTTAATAGTGCATTTTGATCGCCATTCCACGCGCTTTAAGATATCGCTTAGCCCAATACGCTATCTGAAATAGGGGCGACGTAAATTGAACAAATGCGATAGAATTTGGCTGAATTCTTAAATTAACCGTAATATAAAATGATCTAATCGGGTCTCTGTTCGCCCTACCCTAGAAGATTACCAGTGCATTTCACTCGTCATTTCATGCGCTTTGAGATGCTGCTTAGCCCAATACGCTATCTGCAATAGGAGCGACGTAAATTGAACAAATGTGATAGTATTCGGCTGAATTCTTAAATTAACCATAATATAAAATGATCTAATCGGGTCTCTGTTTGCCCTACCCTAGAAGTTTAACAGTGCATTTTACTCGCCATTTCATGCGCTTTGAGATACCGCTTAGCCCAATACGCTATCTGAAATAGGGGCGACGTAAATTGAACAAATGTGATAGAATTTCCCTGAATACTTATATTAACCTTAATGTAAAATGATCTAATCGGGTCTCTGTTCGCCCTACCCTACAAGTTTAATAGGGCATTTCACTCGCCATTTCATGCGCTTTGAGATGCCGCTTAGCCCAATACGCTATCTGAAATAGGAGCGACGTAAATAGAACAATTGTGATAGATTTTCGCTGAATTCTTGTATTAACCAAAATATAAAATGATCTAATCGGGTCTCCGATTGCCCTATCATAGAAGTTTAATAGTGCATTTTACTCGCCAATCCACGCGCTTTAAGATTCCGCCTAGCCCAGTACGCTATCTCAAATAGGAGCGACGTAAGTTGAACAAATGTGATAGAATTTGGCTGAATTCTTAAATTAACCATTATATAAAATGATCTAATCGGGTCTCTGTTTGCCCTACCCTAGAAGTTTAACAGTGCATTTTACTCACCATTTCATGCGCTTTGAGATACCGCTTAGCCCAATACGCTATCTGAAATAGGGGCGACGTGAATTGAACAAATGTGATAGAATTTCCCTGAATACTTATATTAACCTTAATGTAAAATGATCTAATCGGGTCTCTGATTGCCCTATCATAGAAGTTTAATAGTGCATTTTACTCGCCAATCCACGCGCTTTAAGATTCCGCCTAGCCCAGTACGCTATCTGAAATAGGAGCGACGTAAATTGAACAAATGTGATAGAATTTGGCTGAATACTTATATTAACCTTAATGTAAAATGATCTAATCGGGTCTCTGATTGCCCTATCATTGAAGTTTAATAGTGCATTTTACTCGCCAATCCACGCGCTTTAAGATTCCGCCTAGCCCAGTACGCTATCTGAAATAGGAGCGACGTAAATTGAACAAATGTGATAGAATTTTGCTGAATTCTTAAATTAACCATAATATAAAATGATCTAATCGGGTCTCTGTTTGCCACACCCTAGAAGTTTAATAGCGGATTTTGCTCGCCATTTCATGCGCTTTGAGATGCCGCTTAGCCCAATACGCTATCTGAAATAGGAGCGACGTAAGTTGAAAAATTGTGATAGAATTTCGCTGAATTCTTTTATGAACCATAATGTAAAATGATCTAATCGGGTCTCTGTTCTCTCTAGCCTAGAAGTTTAATAGTGCATTTTATTCTCCATTTGATGCGCTTTGAGATGCCGCTAAGCCCAATACGCTATCTGAAATAGGAGCGACGTAAATTGATCAAATGTGATAGAATTTTGCTGAATTCTTAAATTAACCATAATATAAAATCATCTTATCGGGTCTCTGTTTGCCCTACCCTAGAAGTTTAATAGTGCATTTTACTCGCCATTTCTTGTGCTTTAAGATGCCGCCGAGCCCAGTACGCTATCTGATGTAGGAGCGACGTAAATTGAACAATTCTGATAGAATTTCGCTGAATTCTTATATTAACCAAAATATAAAATGATCTAGTCGGGTCTCTGATTGCCCTATCATAGAAGTTTAATAGTGCATTTTGATCGCCATTCCACGCGCTTTAAGATGCCGCCTAGCCCAGTATGCTATCTGAAATTGGAGCGACGTAAATTGAACAAATGTGACAGAATTTTGCTGACATCTTAAATTAAGCATAATATAAAATGATCTAATCGGGTCTCTGTTTGCCCTACCCTACAAGTTTAGCAGTGCATTTTACTCGCCATTTCATGCGCTTTGAGATGCCGCTTAGCCCAATACGCTATCTGAAATAGGAGCGTCGTAAATTGAACAAATGTGATAGAATTTCCCTGAGTTCTTATATTAACCAAAATATAAAATGATCTAATCGGGTCTCTGATTGCCCTATCATAGAAGTTTAATAGTGCATTTTACTCGACAATCCACGCGCTTTAAGATTCCGCCTAGCCCAGTACGCTATTTGAAATAGGAGCGACGAAAATTGAACAAATGTGATAGAATTTGGCAGAATTCTTAAATTAACCATAATATAAAATGATCTAATCGGGTCTCTGTTTGCCCTACCCTAGAAGTTTAATAGTGCATTTTACTCGCCATTTCATGCGCTTTGAGATGGCGCTTAGCCCAACACGGTTTCTGAAATAGGAGCGACGTAAATTGAACAAATGTGATAGAATTTGGCTGAATTCTTAAATTAACCGTAATATAAAATGATCTAATCGGGTCTCTGTTTGCCCTACCCTAGAAGTTTAACAGTGCATTTTACTCGCCATTTCATGCGCTTTGAGATACCGCTTAGCCCAATACGCTATCTGAAATAGGGGCGACGTAAATTGAACAAATGTGATAGAATTTGGCTGAATACTTATAATAACCTTAATGTAAAATGATCTAATCGGGTCTCTGATTGCCCTATCATAGAAGTTTAATAGTGCATTTTACTCGCCAATCCACGCGCTTTAAGATTCCGCCTAGCCCAGTACGCTATCTGAAATAGGAGCGACGTAAATTGAACAAATGTGATAGAATTTGGCTGAATTCTTAAATTAACCATAATATAAAATGATCTAATCGGGTCTCTGTTTGCCCTACCCTAGAAGTTTAATAGTGCATTTTACTCGCCAGTTCATGCGCTTTGGGATGGCGCTTAGCCCAATACGCTATCTGAAATAGGAGCGACGTAAATTCAACAAATGTGATAGAATGTTGCTGAATTCTTAAATTAACCATAATATAAAATGATCTAATCGGGTCTCTGTTTGCCACACCCTAGAAGTTTAATAGCGGATTTTGCTCGCCATTTCATGCGCTTTGAGATGCCGCTTAGCCCAATACGCTATCTGAAATAGGAGCGACGTAAGTTGAAAAATTGTGATAGAATTTCCCTGAAATCTTATATTAAACAAAATATAAAATGATCTAAACGGGACTCTGATAGCCCTATCATAGAAGTTTAGTAGTGCATTTTACTCGCCATTCCACGCGCTTTAAGATGCCGCCTAGCCCAGTACGCTATCTGAAATAGGAGCGACGTAAGTTGAACAAATGTGATAGAATTACGCTGAATTCTTATATTAACCGTAATATAAAGTGATCTAATCGGTTCCCTGTTTGCCTTATCTTAGAAGTTTAATAGTGAATTTTACTCGCCATTTCATGCGCATTGAGATGCCGCTTAGCCCAATAGGCTATCTGAAATAGGAGCGACGTAAATTGAACAAATATGATAGAGTTTCGCTGAATTCGTAAATTAACCATAATATAAAAAGATCTAATCGGGTCTCCGTTTGCCCTACCCTAGAAGTGTAATAGTGCATTTCACTCGCCATTTCATGCGCTTTGAGATGCCGCTGAGCCCAATACGCTATCTGAAATAGGAGCGACGTAAATTGAACAAATGTGATAGAATTTCACTGAATTCTTATATTAACCAAAATATAAAATGATCTAATCGGGCCTCTGATTGCCCTAGCATAGAAGTTTAATAGTGCATTTTACTCGCCATTTCATGCGCTTTGAGATGCCGCCTCGCCCAGTACGCTATCCGAAATAGGAGCGACGTAAGTTGAACAAATGTGACAGAATTTGGCTGAATTCTTAAATTAACCATAATATAAAATGATCTAATCGGGTCTCTGTTTGCCCTACCCTAGAAGTTTAATAGTGCATTTTACTCGCCATTTCATGCGCTTTGAGATGCCGCTTAGCCCAATACGCTATCTGAAATAGGAGCGACGAAAGTTGAACAAAGGTGATAGAATTTCGCTGAATTATTTTATTAACCAGAATGTAAAATGATCTAATCTGGTCTCTGTTCGCCCTAGCCTAGAAGTTTAATAGTGGATTTTACTCGGCATTCCACGCGCTTTAAGATGCCGCCTAGCCCAGTACGCTATCTGAAATAGGAGCGACCTATATTGAACGAATGTGATAGAATTTTGCTGAATTCTTAAAATAACCATAATATAAAATGATATAATCGGGTCTCTGTTGGCCTTATCCTAGAAGTTTAAAATGGCATTTTACTCGCCATTTCATGCGCTTTGAAATGCCGCTTAGCCCAATACGCTATCTGGAATAGGAGCGACGTAAATTGAACAAATGTGATAGAATTTCCCTGAATTCTTATATTAACCTTAATGTAAAATGATCTAATCGGGTCTCTGTTCGCCCTACCATAGAAGTCTAATAGTGCATTTCACTCGCCATTCCACGCGCTTTAAGATGCCGCCGAGCCCAGTACGGTATCTGAAATAGGAGCGACGTAAATTGAACAAATGTGATAGAATTTTGCTGAATTCTTAAATTAACCATAATATAAAATGATCTAATCGGGTCGCTGTACGCCCTACCATAGAAATCTAATAGTGCATTTTACTCGCCATTTCATGCGCTTTGAGATGCCGCTTAGCCGAATACGCTATCTGAAATAGGAGCGACGTAAATTGAACAAATGCGATAGAATTTCCCTGAAATCTTATATTAAACACAATATAAAATGATCTAATCGGGTCTCTGATTGCCCTATCATAGAAGTTTAGTAGTGCATTTTACTCGCCATTCCACGCGCTTTATGATGCCGCCTAGCCCAGTACGGTATCTGAAATAGGAGCTACGTAAGTTGAACAAATGTGATAGAATTACGCTGAATTCTTATATTAACCGTAATATAAAATGATGTATTCGGGCCTCTGTTTGCCCTATCATAGAAGTTTGATAGTGCATTATACTCGCCATTTCATGTGCTTTAAGCTGTCGCATAGCCCAATACGCTATCTGGAATAGGAGCGACGTAAATTGAACAAATGTAATAGAATTACCCTGAATTCTTATATTAACCTTAATGTAAAATGATCTAATCGTGTCTCTGTTCGCCCTACCATAGAAGTCTAATAGCGCATTTCACTCGCCATTTCATGCGCTCTGAGATGCCGCTTAGCACAATACGCTATCTGGAATAGGAGCGACGTAAATTGAACAAATGTGATAGAATTTCCCTGAATTCTTATATTAACCTTAATGTAAAATGATGTAATCGGGCCTCTGTTTGCCCTATCATAGAAGTTTAACAGTGCATTTTACTCGCCATTTCATGCGCTTTGAGATGCCGCATAGCCCAATACGCTATCTGAAATAGGAGCGACGTAAATTGAACAAATGTTATAGAATTTCGCTGAATTCTTAAATTAACCATAATATAAAATGATCTAATCGGGTCTCTGTTCGCCCTACCATAGAAGTCTAATAGTGCATTTCACTCGCCATTCCACGCGCTTTAAGATGCGGCCGAACCCAGTACGCTATCTGAAATAGGAGCGACGTAAATTGAACAAATGTGATAGACTTTTGCTGAAATCTTAAATTAACCATAATATAAAATGATCTAATCGGGTCTCTGCTTGCCCTACCCTAGAAGTTTAATAGTGCATTTTAGTCGCCATTTCATGCGCTTTGAGATGCCCCTTCGCCCAATACGCTATCTGAAATGGGAGCGACGTAAATTGAACAAATGTGATAGAATTTCCCTGAAATCTTATATTAAACAAAATATAAAATGATCTAATCGGGTCTCTGATTGCCCTATCATAGAAGATTAGTAGTGCATTTTACTCACCATTCCACGCGCTTTAAGATGCCGCCTAGCCCAGTACGCTATCTGAAATATGAGCGACGTAAGTTGAACAAATGTGATAGAATTACGCTGCATTCTTAAATTAACCATAATATAAAATGATCTAATCGGGTCTCTGTTTGCCGTACCCTAGAACTTTAATAGTGCATTTTACTCGTCATTTCATGCGCTTTCAGATGCCGCTTAGCCTAATACGCTATCTGAAATAGGAGCGATATAAGTTGAACAAATGTGATAGAATTTCGCTGAACTCTTTTATTAACCATAATGTAAAATGATCTAATCGGATCTCTGTTCGCCCTAGCCTAGAACTTTAATAGTGCATTTTATTCGCCATTTCATACGCTTTGAGATGCCGCTTTGCCCAATACGCTATCTGAAATAGGAGCGACGTAAATTGAACAAATGCGATAGAATTTCCCTGAAATCTTATATTAAACAAAATATAAAATGATCTAATCGGGTCTGTGATTGCCCTATCATAGAAGTTTAGTAGTGCATTTTACTCGCCATTCCACGCGCTTTATGATGCCGCCTAGCCCAGTATGGTATCTGAAATAGGAGCTACGTAAGTTGAACAAATGTGATAGAATTACGCTGAATTCTTATATTAACCGTAATATAAAATGATGTAATCGGGCCTCTGTTTGCCCTATCATAGAAGTTTGATAGTGCATTTTACTCGCTATTCCACGCGCTTTAAGATGCCGGGTAGCCCAGTAGGCGATCTGAAATAGGAGTGACGTAAATTGAACAAATGTGATAGAATTACGCTTAATTGTTATATTAACCGTAATATAAAATGATATAATCGGGTCTCTGATTGCCCTATCATAGAAGTTTAATAGTGCATTTTACTCGCCATTTCATGCACTTTGAGATGCCGCTTAGCCCAATACGCTATCTGAAATAGGAGCGACGTAAATTGAACAAATGTGATAGAATTTTGCTGAATTCTTAAATTAACCATAATACAAAATGATCTAATCGGGTCTCTGTTTGCCACACCCTAGAAGTTTAATAGCGGATTTTGCTCGCCATTTCATGCGCTTTGAGATGCCGCTTAGCCCAATACGCTATCTGAAATAGGAGCGACGTAAATTGAACAAATGTGATAGAATTTCACTGAATTCTTATATTAACCAAAATATAAAATGATCTAATCGGGTCTCTGATTGCCCTATCATAGAAGTTTAGTAGTGCATTCTACTCGCCATTCCACGCGCTTTAAGTTGCCGCCTAGCCCAGTACGCTATCTGAAATAGGAGCGACGTAACTTGAACAAATGTGATAGAATTACGCTGAATTCTTATATTAACCGTAATATAAAATGATATAATCGGGTCTCTGATTGCCCTATCATAGAAGTTTAATAGTGCATTTTACTCGCCATTTCATGCACTTTGAGATGCCGCTTAGCCCAATACGCTATCTGAAATAGGAGCGACGTAAATTGAACAAATGTGATAGAATTTTGCTGAATTCTTAAATTAACCATAATATAAAATGATCTAATAGGGTCTCTGTTCGCCCTAGCCTAGAAGTTTAAGAGTGAATTTTACTCGCCCTTCCACGCGCTTTATGATGCCGCCTAGCCCAGTACGATATTTGAAATAGGAGCGACGTAAGTTTAACAAATGTGATAGAATTGCGCTGAATTCTTATATTATCCGTAATATAAAATGATCTAATCGGTTCTCTGTTTGCCTTATCCTAGAAGTTTAATAGTACCTCTTACTCGCCATTTCATGCGCTTTGAGATGCCGCTTAGCCCAATACGCTATCTGAAATAGGAGCGACGTAATTTGAACAAATGTGATAGAATTTCGCTTTATTCTTATATTAACCAAAATATAAAATGATCTAATCGGGTCTCTGATTGCCCTATCATCGAAGTTTAATAGTGCATTTCACTCGCCATTCCACGCGCTTTAAGATGCCGCCTAGCGCAGTACGCTATCTTAAATAGGAGCGACGTAAATTGAAGAAATGTGATATAATTTTGCTGAATTCTTAAATTAACCATAATACAAAATGATCCAATCGGGTCTCTGTTTGCCCTACTCTAGAAGTATAAGAGTGCATTTTACTCGCCATTTCCTGCGCTTTGAGATGCCGCTTAGCGCAATACGCTACCTGAAATATGAGCGACGCAAATTGAACAAATGTGATAGAATTTCCCTTAAATCTTATATTAAACAAAATATAAAATGATCTAATCGGGTCTCTGATTGCCCTATCATAGAAATTTAGGAGTGCATTTTACTCGCCATTTCATACGCTTTGAGATGCCGCTTAGCACTATACGCTATCTGAAATATGAGCGGCGTAAATTGAACAAATGTGATAGAATTTCGCTGAATTCTTATATTAACCTTAATGTAAAATGATCTAATCGGGTCTCTGTTCGCCCGTCCCTAGAAGTTTAATGTTGCATTTCACTCGTCATTTCATGCGCCTCGAGATGCCGCCTAGCCCAGTACGCTATCTTAAATAGGAGCGACGTAAATTGAACAAATGTGATAGAATTACGCTTAATTCTTATATTAACCGTAATATAAAATGATCTAATCGGGTCTCTCTTTGCATTACCCTAGGACTTTAATAGTGCATTTTACTCGCCATTTCATGCGCATTGAGATGCCGCTTAGCCCAATACGCTATCTGAAATAGGAGTGACGTAAATTGAACAAATGTGATAGAATTTCCCTGAATTCTTATATTAACCCAAATATAAAATGATCTAATCGGGTCTCTGATTGCCCTATCATAGAAGGCTAATAGTGCATTTTATTCGACATTTTATGCGCTTTGAGATGCCGCTTAGCCCAATACGCTATCTGTAATAGGAGCGCCGTAAATTGAACGAATGTGATAGAATTTCGTTGAATTCTTAAATTAACCAAAATATAAAATGATCTAATCGGGTCTCTGATTGCTCTATCATAGAAGTTTAATAGTGCATTTCACTCGTCATTTCATGCGCTTTGAGATGCCGCTAAGCACAATAAGCTATCTGGAATAGCAGCGACGTAAATTGAACAAATGTGATAGAATTACGCCGAATTCTTATATTTACCGTAATATAAAATGATCTAATCGGGTCTCTGTTTGCCTTATCCTAGAAGTTTAATAGGGCATTTTACTCGCCATTTCATGCGCTTTGAAATGCCGCTTAGCGTAATACGCTATCTGAAATACGAGCGATATAAATTGAACAAATGTGATAGAATTTTGCTGAATTCTTAAATTAACCATAATATTAGATGATGTAATCGGGTCTCTGCTTGCCCTACCCTAGAAGTTTAATAGTGCATTTTACTCGCCATTTCATGCGCTTTGAGATGCCGCTTAGCCCAATACGCTATCTGAAATAGGAGCGACGTAAATTGAACAAATGTGATAGAATTTTGCTGAATTCTTAAATTAACCATAATATAAAATGATCTAATCGGGTCTCTGTTTGCCACACCCTAGAAGTTTTATAGCGGCTTTTGCTCGCCATTTCATGCGCTTTGAGATGCCGCTTAGCCCAATACGCTATCTGAAATAGGAGCGACGTAAGTTGAAAAATTGTGATAGAATTTCGCTGAATTCTTTTATGAACCATAATGTAAAATGATCTAATCGGGTCTCTGTTCTCCCTAGCCTAGAAGTTTAATAGTGCATTTTATTCTCCATTTCATGCGCTTTGAGATGCCGCTTAGCCCAATACGCTATCTGAAATAGGAGCGACGTAAATTGAACAAATGTGATAGAATTTTGCTGAATTCTTAAATTAACCATAATATAAAATCATCTTATCGGGTCTCTGTTTGCCCTACCCTAGAAGTTTAATAGTGCATTTTACTCGCCATTTCTTGTGCTTTAAGATGCCGCCGAGCCTAGTACGCTATCTGAAGTAGGAGCGACGTAAATTGAAGAAATGTGATATAATTTTGCTGAATTCTTAAATTAACCTTAATACAAAATGATCCAATCGGGTCTCTGTTTGCCCTACTCTAGAAGTATAAGAGTGCATTTTACTCGCCATTTCCTGCGCTTTGAGATGCCGCTTAGCGCAATACGCTACCTGAAATATGAGCGACGCAAATTGAACAAATGTGATAGAATTTCCCTTAAATCTTATATTAAACAAAATATAAAATGATCTAATCGGGTCTCTGATTGCCCTATCATAGAAATTTAGGAGTGCATTTTACTCGCCATTTCATACGCTTTGAGATGCCGCTTAGCACTATACGCTATCTGAAATATGAGCGACGTAAATTGAACAAATGTGATAGAATTTCGCTGAATTCTTATATTAACCTTAATGTAAAATGATCTAATCGGGTCTCTGTTCGCCCGTCCCTAGAAGTTTAACGTTGCATTTCACTCGTCATTTCATGCGCCTCGAGATGCCGCCTAGCCCAGTACGCTATCTTAAATAGGAGCGACGTAAATTGAACAAATGTGATAGAATTACGCTTAATTCTTATATTAACCGTAATATAAAATGATCTAATCGGGTCTCTCTTTGCATTACCCTAGGACTTTAATAGTGCATTTTACTCGCCATTTCATGCGCATTGAGATGCCGCTTAGCCCAATACGCTATCTGAAATAGGAGTGACGTAAATTGAACAAATGTGATAGAATTTCCCTGAATTCTTATATTAACCCAAATATAAAATGATCTAATCGGGTCTCTGATTGCCCTATCATAGAAGGCTAATAGTGCATTTTATTCGACATTTTATGCGCTTTGAGATGCCGCTTAGCCCAATACGCTATCTGTAATAGGAGCGCCGTAAATTGAACGAATGTGATAGAATTTCGTTGAATTCTTAAATTAACCAAAATATAAAATGATCTAATCGGGTCTCTGATTGCTCTATCATAGAAGTTTAATAGTGCATTTCACTCGTCATTTCATGCGCTTTGAGATGCCGCTAAGCACAATAAGCTATCTGGAATAGCAGCGACGTAAATTGAACAAATGTGATAGAATTACGCCGAATTCTTATATTTACCGTAATATAAAATGATCTAATCGGGTCTCTGTTTGCCTTATCCTAGAAGTTTAATAGGGCATTTTACTCGCCATTTCATGCGCTTTGAAATGCCGCTTAGCGTAATACGCTATCTGAAATACGAGCGATATAAATTGAACAAATGTGATAGAATTTTGCTGAATTCTTAAATTAACCATAATATTAGATGATGTAATCGGGTCTCTGCTTGCCCTACCCTAGAAGTTTAATAGTGCATTTTACTCGCCATTTCATGCGCTTTGAGATGCCGCTTAGCCCAATACGCTATCTGAAATAGGAGCGACGTAAATTGAACAAATGTGATAGAATTTTGCTGAATTCTTAAATTAACCATAATACAAAATGATCTAATCGGGTCTCTGTTTGCCACACCCTAGAAGTTTAATAGCGGATTTTGCTCGCCATTTCATGCGCTTTGAGATGCCGCTTAGCCCAATACGCTATCTGAAATAGGAGCGACGTAAGTTGAAAAATTGTGATAGAATTTCTCTGAATTCTTTTATGAACCATAATGAAAAATGATCTAATCGGGTCTCTGTTCTCCCTAGCCTAGAAGTTTAATAGTGCATTTTACTCGCCATTTCTTGTGCTTTAAGATGCCGCCGAGCCCAGTACGCTATCTGAAGTAGGAGCGACGTAAATTGAACAATTCTGATAGAATTTCGCTGAATTCTTATATTAAACAAAATATAAAATGATCTAAACGGGACTCTGATTGCCCTACCCTAGAAGTTTAATAGTGCATTTTACTCGCCATTTCATGCGCTTTGAGATGCCGCTTAGCACAATAAGCTATCTGGAATAGCAGCGACGTAAATTGAACAAATGTGATAGAATTACGCCGAATTCTTATATTTACCGTAATATAAAATGATCTAATCGGGTCTCTGTTTGCCTTATCCTAGAAGTTTAATAGGGCATTTTACTCGCCATTTCATGCGCTTTGAAATGCCGCTTAGCGTAATACGCTATCTGAAATACGAGCGATATAAATTGAACAAATGTGATAGAATTTTGCTGAATTCTTAAATTAACCATAATATTAGATGATGTAATCGGGTCTCTGCTTGCCTTACCCTAGAAGTTTAATAGTGCATTTTACTCGCCATTTCATGCGCTTTGAGATGCCGCTTAGCCCAATACGCTATCTGAAATAGGAGCGACGTAAATTGAACAAATGTGATAGAATTTTGCTGAATTCTTAAATTAACCATAATACAAAATGATCTAATCGGGTCTCTGTTTGCCACACCCTAGAAGTTTAATAGCGGATTTTGCTCGCCATTTCATGCGCTTTGAGATGCCGCTTAGCCCAATACGCTATCTGAAATAGGAGCGACGTAAGTTGAAAAATTGTGATAGAATTTCTCTGAATTCTTTTATGAACCATAATGAAAAATGATCTAATCGGGTCTCTGTTCTCCCTAGCCTAGAAGTTTAATAGTGCATTTTATTCTCCATTTCATGCGCTTTGAGATGCCGCTTAGCCCAATACGCTATCTGAAATAGGAGCGACGTAAATTGAACAAATGTGATAGAATTTTGCTGAATTCTTAAATTAACCATAATATAAAATCATCTTATCGGGTCTCTGTTTGCCCTACCCTAGAAGTTTAATAGTGCATTTTACTCGCCATTTCTTGTGCTTTAAGATGCCGCCGAGCCTAGTACGCTATCTGAAGTAGGAGCGACGTAAATTGAAGAAATGTGATATAATTTTGCTGAATTCTTAAATTAACCTTAATACAAAATGATCCAATCGGGTCTCTGTTTGCCCTACTCTAGAAGTATAAGAGTGCATTTTACTCGCCATTTCCTGCGCTTTGAGATGCCGCTTAGCGCAATACGCTACCTGAAATATGAGCGACGCAAATTGAACAAATGTGATAGAATTTCCCTTAAATCTTATATTAAACAAAATATAAAATGATCTAATCGGGTCTCTGATTGCCCTATCATAGAAATTTAGGAGTGCATTTTACTCGCCATTTCATACGCTTTGAGATGCCGCTTAGCACTATACGCTATCTGAAATATGAGCGACGTAAATTGAACAAATGTGATAGAATTTCGCTGAATTCTTATATTAACCTTAATGTAAAATGATCTAATCGGGTCTCTGTTCGCCCGTCCCTAGAAGTTTAACGTTGCATTTCACTCGTCATTTCATGCGCCTCGAGATGCCGCCTAGCCCAGTACGCTATCTTAAATAGGAGCGACGTAAATTGAACAAATGTGATAGAATTACGCTTAATTCTTATATTAACCGTAATATAAAATGATCTAATCGGGTCTCTGTTTGCATTACCCTAGTACTTTATTAGTGCATTTTACTCGCCATTTCATGCGCATTGAGATGCCGCTTAGCCCAATACGCTATCTGAAATAGGAGTGACGTAAATTGAACAAATGTGATAGAATTTCCCTGAATTCTTATATTAACCCAAATATAAAATGATCTAATCGGGTCTCTGATTGCCCTATCATAGAAGGCTAATAGTGCATTTTATTCGACATTTTATGCGCTTTGAGATGCCGCTTAGCCCAATACGCTATCTGTAATAGGAGCGCCGTAAATTGAACGAATGTGATAGAATTTCGTTGAATTCTTAAATTAACCAAAATATAAAATGATCTAATCGGGTCTCTGATTGCCCTATCATAGAAGTTTAATAGTGCATTTCACTCGTCATTTCATGCGCTTTGAGATGCCGATTAGCCCAATACGCTATCTGACATAGGAGCGACGTAAATTGAACAAATGTGATAGAATTTCACTGAATTCTTATATTAACCAAAATATAAAATGATCTAATCGGGTCTCTGATTGCCCTAGCATTGAAGTTTAATAGTGCAATTTTACTCGCCATTCCGCGCGCTTTAAGATGCCGCATAGCCCAGTTCGCTACCTGAAATAGGAGCGACGTAAATTGAACAAATGTGATAGAATTTCGCTGAATTCTTATATTAAGCAAAATATAAAATGATCTAATCGGGTATCTGTTTGCCTTATCCTAGAAGTTTAATAGTGCATTTCACTCATCATTTCATGCGCTTTGAGATGCCGCTAAGCACAATAAGCTATCTGGAATAGCAGCGACGTAAATTGAATAAATGTGATAGAATTACGCCAAATTCTTATATTTACCGTAATATAAAATGATCTAATCGGGTCTCTGTTTGCCTTATCCTAGAAGTTTAATAGGGCATTTTACTCGCCATTTCATGCGCCTTGAAATGCCGCTTAGCCCAATACGCTATCTGAAATAGGAGCGACGTAAATTGAACAAGTGTGATAGAATTTCACTGAATTCTTAAATTAACCATAATATAAAATGATCTAATCGGGTCTCTGATTGCCCTATCATAGAAGTTTAGTAGTGCATTTTACTCGCCATTCCACGCGCTTTATGATGCCGCCTAGCCCAGTACGGTATCTGAAATAGGAGCGACGTAAATTGAACAAATGTGATAGAATTACGCTGAATTCTTAAATTAACCATAATATAAAATGATCTAATCGGGTCACTGTTTGCCTTACCCTAGAAGTTTAATAGCGCATTTTACTCGCCATTTCATGCGCTTTGAGATGCCGCTTAGCCCAATACGCTATCTTAAATAGAAACGTAAATTGAACAAGTGTGATAGAATTTCGTTGAATTCTTAAATTAACCATAATATACAATGATCTAATAGGGTCTCTGTTCGCCCTAGCCTAGAAGTTTAAGAGTGCATTTTACTCGCCCTTCCACGCGCTTCATAATGCCGCCTAGCCCAGTACGCTATTTGAAATAGGAGCGACGTAAGTTTAACAAATGTGATAGAATTACGCTGAATTCTTATATTATCCGTAATATAAAATGATCTAATCGGCTCTCTGTTTCCCTTATCCTAGAAGGTTAATAGTACATCTTACTCGCCATTTCATGCGCTTTGAGATGCCGCTTAGCCCAATACGCTATCTGAAATAGGAGCGACCTAAATTGAACGAATGTGATAGAATTTTGCTGAATTCTTAAATTAACCATAATATAAAATGATCTAATCGAGTCTCTGCTTGCCCTACCCTAGAAGTTTAATAGTGCATTTTACTCGTCATTTCATGCGCTTTGAGATGCCGCTTAGCGTAATACGCTATCTGAAATAGGAGCGATATAAGTTGAACAAATGTGATAGAATTTCGCTGAACTCTTTTATTAACCATAATGTAAAATGATCTAATCGGATCTCTGTTCGCCCTAGCCTAGAACTTTAATAGTGCATTTTACTCGCCATTTCATACGCTTTGAGATGCCGCTCAGCCCAATACGCTATCTGAAATAGGAGCGACGTAAATTGAACAAATATGATAGAATTTCCCTGAATTCTTATATTAACCTTAATGTAAAATGATCTAATCGGGTCTCTGTTTGCCCTAGTCTAGAAGTTTAATAGTGCATTTTATTCGACATTTCATGCGCTTTGAGATGCCGCTTAGCCCAATACGCTATCTGAAATAGGAGCGGCCTAAATTGAACAAATGTGATAGAATTTCCCTGAAATCTTATATAAAACAAAATATAAAATGATCTAATCGGGTCTCTGATTGCCCTACCATAGGAGTTTAATAGTGCATTTTACTCGCCATTCCACGCGCTTTAAGATGCCGCTTAGTCCAGTACGCTATCTGAAATCGGAGCGACGTAAATTGAACAAATGTGATAGAATTTTGCTGAATTCTTAAATTAACCATAATATAAAATGATCTAATCGGGTCTCTGTTTGTCCTACCCTAGAAGTTTAATCGTGCATTTCACTCGTAATTTCATGCGCTTTGAGCTGCCGCTTAGCCCAATACGCTATCTGGAATAGGAGCGACGTAAATTGAACAAATGTGATAGCATTTCGCTGAATTCTTTTATTAACCATAATGTAAAATGATCTAATCGGGTCTCTGTTTGCCTTACCCGAGAACTTTAATAGTGCATTTTACTCGCCATTTCATGCGCTTTGAGATGCCGATTAGCCCAATACGCTATCTGCAATAGGAGCGACGTAAATTGAACAAGTGTGATAGAATTTCGTTAAATTCTTAAATTAACCATAATATAGAATGATCTAATCGGGACTCTGTTTGCCATACCCTAGAAGTTTAATAGTGCATTTTGCTCGACATTTCATGAGCTTTGAGATGCCGCTTAGCCCAATACGCTATCTGAAATAGGAGCGGCCTAAATTGAACAAATGTGATAGAATTTCCCTGAAATCTTATATAAAACAAAATATAAGATGATCTAATCGGGTCTCTGTTTGTCCTACCCTAGAAGTTTAATAGTGCATTTCACTCGTAATTTCATGCGCTTTGAGATGCCGCTTAGCCCAATACGCTATCTGCAATAGGAGCGACGTAAATTGAACAAGTGTGATAGAATTTCGTTAAATTCTTAAATTAACCATAATATAGAATGATCTAATCGGGACTCTGTTTGCCATACCCTAGAAGTTTAATAGTGCATTTTGCTCGACATTTCATGAGCTTTGAGATGCCGCTTAGCCCAATACGCTATCTGAAATAGGAGCGGCCTAAATTGAACAAATGTGATAGAATTTCCTTGAAATCTTATATAAAACAAAATATAAGATGATCTAATCGGGTCTCTGTTTGTCCTACCCTAGAAGTTTAATAGTGCATTTCACTCGTAATTTCATGCGCTTTGAGATGCCGCTTAGCCCAATACGCTATCTGGAATAGGAGCGACGTAAATTGAACAAATGTGATAGAATTTCGCAGAATTCTTTTATTAACCATAATGTAAAATGATCTAATGGGGTCTCTGTTTGCCTACTCTAGATGTTTAATAGTGCGTTTTACTCGGCATTTCATGCGCTTTGAGATGCCGCTTAGCCCAATACGCTATCTGTAATAGGAGCGCCGTAAATTGAACAAATGTGATAGAATTTGGCTGAATTCTTAAATTAACCAAAATATAAAATGATCTAGTCGGGTCTCTGATTGCCCTATCATAGAAGTTTAATAGTGCATTTTACTCGCCTATCCACGCGCTTTAAGATTCCGCCTAGCCCAGTACGCTATCTGAAATAGGAGCGACGTAAATTGAACAAATGTGATAGAATTTGGCTGAATTCTTAAATTAACCATAATATAAAATGATCTAATCGGGTCTCTGTTTGCCCTACCCTAGAAGTTTAATAGTGCATTTTACTCGCCATTTCATGCGCTTTGAGATGGCGCTTAGCCCAATACGCTATCTGAAATAGGAGCGACGTAAATTGAACAAATGTGATAGAATTTGGCTGAATCCTTAAATTAACCATAATATAAAATCATCTTATCGGGTCTCTGTTTGCCCTACCCTAGAAGTTTAATAGTGCATTTTACTCGCCATTTCTTGCGCTTTAAGATGCCGCCGAGCCCAGTACGCTATCTGAAGTAGGAGCGACGTAAGTTGAACAAATGTGATAGAATTACGCTGAATTCTTATATTAACCGTAATATAAAATGATCTAATCGGTTCTCTGTTCACCCTACCCTAGAAGTTTAAGAGTGCCTTTCACTCGTCATTTCATGCGCTTTGAGATGCCGCTTAGCCCAATACGCTATCTGAAATAGGAGCGACGTAAATTGAACAATTGTGATAGAATTTAGATGAATTCTTATATTAATCAAAATATAAAATGATCTAGTCGGGTCTCTGATTGCCCTATCATAGAAGTTTAATAGTGCATTTTGATCGCCATTCCACGCGCTTTAAGATGCCGCCTAACCCAGTACGCTATCTGAAATTGGAGCGACGTAAATTGAACAAATGTGACAGAATTTTGCTGACATCTTAAATTAACTATAATATAAAATGATCTAATCGGGTCTCTGTTTGACCTACCCTACAAGTTTAGCAGTGCATTTTACTCGCCATTTCATGCGCTTTGAGATGCCGCTTAGCCCAATACGCTATCTGAAATAGGAGCGACGTAAATTGAACAAATGTGATAGAATTTCCCTGAAATCTTATATTAAACAAAATATAAAATGATCTAAACGGGACTCTGATTGCCCTATCATAGAAGTTTAGTAGTGCATTTTACTCGCCCTTCCACGTGCTTTAAGATGCCGCCTAGCCCAGTACACTATCTGAAATAGGAGCGACGTATGTTGAACAAATGTGATAGAATTACGCTGAATTCTTAAATTAACCGTAAAATAAAATGATCTAATCGGATCTCTGTTCGCCGTACCCTAGAAGATTACAAGCGCATTTCACTCGTCATTTCATGCGCTTTGAGATGCCGCTTAGCCCAATACGCTATCTGCAATAGGAGCGACGTAAATTGAACAAATGTGATAGAATTCGGCTGAATTCTTAAATTAACCATAATATAAAATGATCTAATCGGGTCTCTGTTTGCCCTACCCTAGAAGTTTAACAGTGCATTTCACTCGTCATTTCATGCGCTTTGAGATGCCGCTTAGCCCAATACGCTATCTGAAATAGGAGCGACGTAAATTGAACAAATGTGATAGAATTTTGCTGAATTCGTAAATTAACCATAATATAATATGATCTAATCGGGTCTCTGTTTGCCCTACCCTATAAGTTTAATAGTGCATTTTACTCGCCATTTCATGCGCTTTGAGATGCCGCTTTGCCCAATACGCTGTCTGACATAGGAGCGACGTAAATTGAACAATTGTGATAGAATTTAGCTGAATTCTTATATTAACCAAAATATAAAATGATCTAATCGGGTCTCTGATTGCCCTAGCATTGAAGTTTAATAGTGCAATTTTACTCGCCATTCCGCGCGCTTTAAGATGCCACATAGCCCAGTTCGCTACCTGAAATAGGAGCGACGTAAATTGAACAAATGTGATAGAATTTCGCTGAATTCTTATATTAACCAAAATATAAAATGATCTAATCGGGTTTGTGTTTGCCTTATCCTAGAAGTTTAATAGTGCATTTCACTCGTCATTTCATGCGCTTTGAGATGCCGCTAAGCACAATAAGCTATCTGAAATAGGAGCGACGTAAATTGAACAAATGTGATAGAATTTTGCTGAATTCTTAAATTAACCATAATATTAGATGATGTAATCGGGTCTCTGCTTGCCCTACCCTAGAAGTTTAATAGTGCATTTTACTCGCCATTTCATGCGCTTTGAAATGCCGCTTAGCCCAATACGCTATCTGAAATAGGAGCGACGTAAATTGAACAAGTGTGATAGAATTTCACTGAATTCTTAAATTAACCATAATATAAAATGATCTAATCGGGTCCCTGTTTGACCTACCCTAGAAGTTTAATAGTGCATTTTACTCGCCGTTTCATGTGCTTTGAGATGCCGCGTAGCCCAATACGCTATCTGGAATAGGAGCGACGTAAATTGAACAAATATGATAGAATTTCCCTGAATTCTTATATTAACCTTAATGTAAAATGATCTAATCGGGTCTCTGTTTGCCCTAGTCTAGAAGTTTAATAGTGCATTTTATTCGACATTTCATGCGCTTTGAGATGCCGCTTAGCCCAATACGCTATCTGAAATAGGAGCGGCCTAAATTGAACAAATGTGATAGAATTTCCCTGAAATCTTATATAAAACAAAATATAAAATGATCTAATCGGGTCTCTGATTGCCCTACCATAGGAGTTTAATAGTGCATTTTACTCGCCATTCCACGCGCTTTAAGATGCCGCTTAGTCCAGTACGCTATCTGAAATGGGAGCGACGTAAATTGAACAAATGTGATAGCATTTCGCTGAATTCTTTTATTAACCAAAATATAAAATGATCTAATCGGGTCTCTTATTGCCCTATCCTAGAAGCTTAATAGTGCATTTTAAACGCCTTTCCACGCGCTTTGAGATGCCGCCTAGCCCAGTACGCTATCTGAAATAGGCACGACGTAAATTGAACAAATGTGATAGAATTTCGCTGAATTCTCATATTAACATTAATGTAAAATGATCTAATCGGGTCTCTGTTTGCCCTACCCTAGAAGTTTAATAGTGCGTTTTACTCGGCATTTCATGCGCTTTGATATGCCGCTTAGCCAAATACGCTATCTGTAATAGGAGCGACGTAAATTGATCAAATGTGATAGGATTTCGTTGAATTCTTAAATTAACCAAAATATAGAATGATCTAATCGGGTCTCCGATTGCCCTATCATAGAAGTTTAATAGTGCATTTCACTCATCATTTCATGCGCTTTAAGATGCCGCTTAGCCCAGTACGCTATCTGAAATAGGAGCGACGTAAGTTTAACAAATGTGATAGAATTACGCTGAATTCTTATATTCACCGTAATATAAAATGATCTAATCGGGTCCCTGTTTGCCTTACCCTAGAACTTTAATAGTGCATTTTACTCGCCATTTCATGCGCTTTGAGATGCCGCTTAGCCCAATACGCTATCTGAAATAGGAGCGGCCTAAATTGAACAAATGTGATAGAATTTCCCTGAAATCTTATATAAAACAAAATATAAAATGATCTAATCGGGTCTCTGATTGCCCTACCATAGGAGTTCAATAGTGCATTTTACTCGCCAATCCACGCGCTTTAAGATGCCGCTTAGTGCAGTACGCTATCTGAAATCGGAGCGACGTAAATTCAACAAATGTGATAGGATTTTGCTGAATTCTTAAATTAACCATAATATAAAATGATCTAATCGGGTCTCTGTTTGTCCTACCCTAGAAGTTTAATAGTGCATTTCACTCGTAATTTCATGCGCTTTGAGATGCCGCTTAGCCCAATACGCTATCTGGAATAGGAGCGACGTAAATTGAACAAATGTGATAGAATTTCGCTGAATTCTTTTATTAAGCATAATGTAAAATGATCTAATCGGGTCTCTGTTTGCCCTACCCTAGAAGTTTAATAGTGCATTTCACTCGTAATTTCATGCGCTTTGAGATGCCGCTTAGCCCAATACGCTATCTGGAATAGGAGCGACGTAAGTTTAACAAATGTGATGGAATTACGCTGAATTCTTATATTAACCGTAATATAAAATGATCTAATCGGGTCCCTGTTTGCCTTACCCGAGAACTTTAATAGTGCATTTTACTCGCCATTTCATGCGCTTTGAGATGCCGCTTAGCCCAATACGCTATCTGCAATAGGAGCGACGTAAATTGAACAAATGTGATAGAATTTCGTTGAATTCTTAAATTAACCAAAATATAAAATGATCTAATCGGGTCTCTGATTGCCCTATCATAGAAGTTTAATAGTGCATTTCACTCATCATTTCATGCGCTTTAAGATGCCGCTTAGCCCAGTACGCTATCTGTAATAGGAGCGACGTAAGTTTAACAAATGTGATAGAATTACGCTGAATTCTTATATTAACCGTAATATAAAATGATCCAATCGGGTCCCTGTTTGCCTTACCCTAGAAGTTTAACAGTGCATTTTACTCGCCATTTCATGCGCTTTGAGATGCCGCTTAGCCCAACACGCTATCTGAAATAGGAGCGACGTAAATTGAACAAATGTGATAAAATTTCGCTGAATTCTTATATTAACCAAAATATAAAATGATCTTATCGGGTCTCTGTTTGCCCTACCCTATAAGTTTAATAGTGCATTTTACTCGCTATTTCATGCGCTTTGAGATGCCGCTAAGCACAATACGCTATCTGACATAGGAGCGACGTAAATTGAACAAATGTGATAGAATTTCCCTGAAATCTTATATTAAACAAAATATAAAATGATGTAAACGGGACTCTGATTGCCCTATCATAGAAGTTTAGTAGTGCATTTTACTCGCCCTTCCACGTGCTTTAAGATGCCGCCTAGCCCAGTACACTATCTGAAATAGGAGCGACGTATGTTGAACAAATGTGATAGAATTACGCTGAATTCTTATATTAACCGTAATATAAAATGATCTAATCGGGTCTCTGTTCGCCCTACCCTAGAAGATTACAAGCGCATTTCACTCGTCATTTCATGCGCTTTGAGATGCAGCTTAGCTCAATACGCTATCTGCAATAGGAGCGACGTAAATTGAACAAATGTGATAGAATTCGGCTGAATTCTTAAATTAACCATAATATAAAATGATCTAATCGGGTCTCTGTTTGCCCTACCCTAGAAGTTTAACAGTGCATTTTACTCGCCATTTCATGCGCTTTGAGATGCCGCTTAGCCCAATACGCTATCTGAAATAGGAGCGACGTAAATTGAACAAATGTGATAGAATTTGGCTGAATTCTTAAATTAAACGTAATATAAAATGATCTAATCGGGTCTCTGTTCGCCCTACCCTAGAAGATTACTAGTGCATTTCACTCGTCATTTCATGCGCTTTGAGATGCCGCTTAGCCCAATACGCTATCTGCAATAGGAGCGACGTAAATTGAACAAATGTGATAGAATTCGGCTGAATTCTTAAATTAACCATAATATAAAATGATCTAATCGGGTCTCTGTTTGCCCTACCCTAGAAGTTTAACAGTGCATTTTACTCGTCATTTCATGCGCTTTGAGATGCCGATTAGCCCAATACGCTATCTGACATAGGAGCGACGTAAATTGAACAAATGTGATAGAATTTCACTGAATTCTTATATTAACCAAAATATAAAATGATCTAATCGGGTCTCTGATTGCCCTAGCATAGAAGTTTAATAGTGCATTTTACTCGCCATTCCGCGCGCTTTAAGATGCCGCATAGCCCAGTTCGCTATCTGAAATATGAGCGACGTAAATTGAACAAATGTGATAAAATTTCGCTGAATTCTTATATTAACCAAAATATAAAATGATCTTATCGGGTCTCTGTTTGCCCTACCCTATAAGTTTAATAGTGCATTTTACTCGCCATTTCATGCGCTTTGAGATGCCGCTAAGCACAATACGCTATCTGACATAGGAGCGACGTAAATTGAACAAATGTGATAGAATTTCCCTGAAATCTTATATTAAACAAAATATAAAATGATCTAAACGGGACTCTGATTGCCCTATCATAGAAGTTTAGTAGTGCATTTTACTCGCCCTTCCACGTGCGTTAAGATGCCGCCTAGCCCAGTACACTATCTGAAATAGGAGCGACGTATGTTGAACAAATGTGATAGAATTACGCTGAATTCTTATATTAACCGTAATATAAAATGATCTAATCGGGTCTCTGTTCGCCCTACCCTAGAAGATTACAAGCGCATTTCACTCGTCATTTCATGCGCGTTGAGATGCCGCTTAGCTCAATACGCTATCTGCAATAGGAGCGACGTAAATTGAACAAATGTGATAGAATTCGGCTGAATTCTTAAATTAACCATAATATAAAATGATCTAATCGGGTCTCTGTTTGCCCTACCCTAGAAGTTTAACAGTGCATTTTACTCGCCATTTCATGCGCTTTGAGATGCCGCTTAGCCCAATACGCTATCTGAAATAGGAGCGACGTAAATTGAACAAATGTGATAGAATTTGGCTGAATTCTTAAATTAAACGTAATATAAAATGATCTAATCGGGTCTCTGTTCGCCCTACCCTAGAAGATTACTAGTGCATTTCACTCGTCATTTCATGCGCTTTGAGATGCCGCTTAGCCCAATACGCTATCTGCAATAGGAGCGACGTAAATTGAACAAATGTGATAGAATTCGGCTGAATTCTTAAATTAACCATAATATAAAATGATCTAATCGGGTCTCTGTTTGCCCTACCCTAGAAGTTTAACAGTGCATTTTACTCGCCATTTCATGCGCTTTGAGATACCGCTAAGCACAATAAGCTATCTGGAATAGCAGCGACGTAAATTGAACAAATGTGATAGAATTACGCCAAATTCTTATATTTACCGTAATATAAAATGATCTAATCGGGTCTCTGTTTGCCGTACCCTAGAGCTTTAATAGTGCATTTTACTCGTCATTTCATGCGCTTTGAGATGCCGCTTAGCCTAATACGCTATCTGAAATAGGAGCGATATAAGTTGAACAAATGTGATAGAATTTCGCTGAACTCTTTTATTAACCATAATGTAAAATGATCTAATCGGATCTCTGTTCGCCCTAACCAAGAACTTTAATAGTGCATTTTATTCGCCATTTCATACGCTTTGAGATGCCGCTTTGCCCAATACGCTATCTGAAATAGGAGTGACGTAAATTGAACAATTGTAATAGAATTTCGCAGAATTCTTTTATTAACCATAATGTAAAATGATCTAATGGGGTCTCTGTTTGCCCCACCCTAGATGTTTAATAGTGCGTTTTACTCGGCATTTCATGCGCTTTGAGATGCCGCTTAGCCCAATACGCTATCTGTAATAGGAGCGCCGTAAATTGAACAAATGTGATAGAATTTCGTTGAATTCTTAAATTAACCAAAATATAAAATGATCTAATCGGGTCTCTGATTGCCCTATCATAGAAGTTTAATAGTGCATTTTACTCGCCAATCCACGCGCTTTAAGATTCCGCCTAGCCCAGTACGCTATCTGAAATAGGAGCGACGTAAATTGAACAAATGTGATAGAATTTGGCTGAATTCTTAAATTAACCATAATATAAAATGATCTAATCGGGTCTCTGTTTGCCCTATCATAGAAGTTTAATAGTGCATTTTACTCGCCCTTCCACGTGCTTTACGATTCCGCCTAGCCCAGTACACTATCTGAAATAGGAGCGACGTACATTGAACAAACGTGATAGAATTACCCTGAATTCTTATATTAACCCTAATGTAAAATGATCTAATCGGTTCTCTGTTCGCCCTACCCTAGAAGTTTAATAGTGCCTTTCACTCGTCCTTTCATGCGCTTTGAGATGCCGGTTGGCCCAATACGCTATCTGAAATAGGAGCGACGTAAATTGAACAAATGTGATAGAATGTCGCTGAATTCTTATAATAATCTTTTTGTAAAATGATCTAATCGGGTCTTTGTTCGCCCAACCCTAGAAGTTTAATAGTGCATTTCACTCGTCATTTCATGCGCTTTGAGATGCCGCTTAGCCCAATACGCTATCTGAAATAGGAGCAACGTAAATTGAACAAATGTGATAGGATTTCGCTGAATTCTTATATTAACCAAAATATAAAATGATCTAATCGGGACTCTGATTGCCCTATCATAGAAGTTTAGTAGTGCATTTTACTCGCCCTTCCACGCGCTTTAAGATGCCGCCTAGCCCAGTACGCTATCTGAAATAGGAGCGACGTAAGTTGACAAATGTGATAGAATTACGCTGAATTAATATATTAACCTTAATGTAAAATTATCTAATCGGGTCATTGTTAGCCCTACCCTTGAAGTTTAATAGTGCACATTGCTCGCCATTTCATGCGCTTTGAGATGGCGCTTAGCCCAATACGCTATCTGAAATAGGAGCGACGTAAATTGAACAAATGTTATAGAATTTCGCTGAATTCTTATATTAACCAAAATATAAAATGATCTAACCGGGTCTCTGATTGCCCTATCATAGAAGTTTAATAGTGCATTTTACTGGCCATTTCACGCGCTTTAAGATGCCGCCTAGCCCAGTACGCTATCTGAAATAGGAGCGACGTAAATTGAACAAGTGTGATAGAATTTTGCTGAATTCTTAAATTAACCATAATATAAAATGATCTAATCGGGTCTCTGTTTGCCCTATCATAGAAGTTTAATAGTGCATTTCACTCGACATTTCATGCGCTTTGAGATGCCGCCTAGCCCAGTACGCTATCTGAAATAGGAGCGACGTAAGTTGAACAAATGTGATAGAATTACGCTGCATTATTATATTAACCGTAATATAAAATTATCTAATCGGGTCTCTGTTTGCCTTACCCTAGAAGTTTAATAGTGTATTTTACTCGCCATTTCATGCGCTTTGAGATGCCGCCTAGCCCAGTACGCTATCTGAAATTGGAGCGACGTAAATTGAACAAATTTGATAGAATTTCGCTGAATTCTTAAATTAACCATAATACTAAATGATCTAATCGGGTCTCTGTTCGCCCTACCCTAGAAGATTACTAGTGCATTTCACTCGTCATTTCATGCGCTTTGAGGTGCCGCTTAGCCCAATAAGCAATCTGAAATAGGAGCCACGTAAATTGAACAAATGTGATAGAATTTTTCTGAATTCTTAAATAAACCATAATATGAAATGATCTAATCGGGTCTCTGTTTGCCCTACCCTACAAGTTTAGCAGTGCATTTTACTCGCCGTTTCCTGCGCTTTGAGACGCCGCTTAGCCCAATACGACATCTGAAATAGGAGCGACGTAAATAGAACAAATGTGATAGAATTTCCCTGAATACTTATATTAACCTTAATGTAAAATGATCTAATCGGGTCTCTGTTCGCCCCACCCTAGAAGTTTAATAGTGCATTTCACTCGCCATTTCATGCGCTTTGAGATGCCGCGTAGCCCAATACGCTATCTGAAATAGGAGCGACGTAAATAGAACAAGTGTGATAGAATTTCGCTGAATTCTTATATTAACCAAAATATAAAATGATCCAATCGGGTCTCTGATTGCTCTATCATAGAAGTTTAATAGTGCATTTTACTCGCCAATCGACGCGCTTTAAGATTCCGCCTAGCCCAGTACGCTATCTGAAATAGGAGCGACGTAAATTGAACAAATGTGATAGAATTTCCCTGAATTCTTATATTAACCTTAATGTAAAATGATCTAATCGGGTCTCTGTTCGCCATACCCTAGAAGTTTAATAGTGCATTTCACACGTCATTTCATGCGCTTTCAGTTACCGCTTAGCCCAATACGCTATCTGAAATAGGAGCGACGAAAGTTGAACAAATGTGATAGAATTTTGCTGAATTCTTAAATTAACCATAGTACAAAATGATCTAATCGGGTCTCTGTTTGCCCTACCCTAGAAGTTTAATAGTGCATTTTGCTCGCCATTTCATGCGCTTTGAGATGCCGCTAAGCCCAATAAGCTATCTGAAATAGGAGCGACGTAAATTGAACAAATGTGATAGAATTTCGCTGAATTCTTATATTAACCAAAGTATAAAATGATCTAGTCTGGTCTCTGATTGCCCTATCATAGAAGGTTAATAGTGCATTTTACTCGCCATTCCACACGCTTTAAGATGCCGCCTAGCCCTGTACGCTGTCTGAAATAGGAGCGACGTAAATTGAACAAATGTGATAGAATCTCGCTGAATACTTATATTAACCTTAATGTAAAATGATCTAATCGGGTCTCTGTTCGCACTACCCTAGAAGTTTAATAGTGCATTTCACTCGTCATTTCATGCGCTTTGAGATGCCGCCTAGCCCAATACGCTATCTGAAATAGGAGCGACGTAAATTGAACAAATGTGATAGAATTTCGCTGAATTCTTATATTAACCGTAATATAAATTGATCTAATCGGGTCTCTGCTTGCCTTATCCTAGAAGTTTAGTATTGCATTTTACTCACCATTTCATGCGATTTGAGATGCCGCTTAGCCCAATACGCTATCTGAAATATGAGCGACGAAAGTTGAACAAATGTGATAGAATTTCGCTGGATTATTTTAATAACCAGAATGTAAAATGATCTAATCTGGTCTCTGTTCGCCCTAGCCTAGAAGTTTAATAGTGGATTTTACTCGGCATTCCACGCGCTTTAAGATGCCGCCTATCCCAGAACGCTATCTGAAATAGGAGCGACCTAAATTGAACGAATGTGTTAGAATTTTGCTGAATTCTTAAATTAACCATAATATAAAATGATCTAATCGGGTCTCTGCTTGCCCTACCCTAGAAGTTTAATAGTGCATTTTAGTCGCCATTTCATGCGCTTTGAGATGCCGCTTCGCCCAATACGCTATCTGAAATAGGAGTGACGTAAATTAAACAAATGTGATAGAATTTCCCTGAAATCTTATATTAAACAAAATATAAAATGATCTGATCGGGTCTCTGATTGCCCTATCATAGATGTTTAGCAGTGCATTTTACTCGCCATTCCAAGCGCTTTAAGATGCCGCCTAGCCCAGTACGCTATCTAAATTAGGAGCGACGTAAGTTGAACAAATGTGATAGAATTTCGCTCTATTCTTAAATTAACCATAATATAAAATGATCTAATCGGGTCTCTGTTTGCCCTACCCTAGAACTTTAATAGTGCATTTTACTCGTTATTTCATGCGCTTTGAGATGCCGCTTAGCCTAATACACTATCTGAAATAGGAGCGATATAAGTTGAACAAATGTGATAGAATTTCGCTGAATTCTTTTATTAACCATAAGGTAAAATGATCTAATCGGATCTCTGTTCGCCCTAGCCTAGAACTTTAATAGTGCATTTTATTCGCCATTTCATACACTTTGAGATGCCGCTTTGCCCAATACGCTATCTGAAATAGGAGCGACGTAAATTGAACAAATGTGATAGAATTTCACTGAATTCTTATATTAACCAAAATATAAAATGATCTAATCGGGTTTCTGATTGCCCTAGCATAGAAGTTTAATAGTGCATTTTACTCGCCATTCCGCGCGCTTTAAGATGCCGCATAGCCCAGTTCGCTATCTGAAATATGAGCGACGTAAATTGAACAAATGTGATAGAATTTCGCTGAATTCTTATATTAACCAAAATATAAAATGATCTAATCGGGTCTCTGTTTGCCTTATCCTAGAATTTTAATAGTGCATTGCACTCGTCATTTCATGCGCTTTGAGATGCCGCTACGCACAATAAGCTATCTGGAATAGCAGCGACGTAAATTGAACAAATGAGATAGAATTACGCCGAATTCTTATATTAACCGTAATATAAAATGATCTAATCGGGTCTCTGTTTGCCTTATCCTAGAAGTTTAATAGTGCATTTTGCTCGCCATTCCACGCACTTTATGATGCCGCCTAGCCCAGTACGCTACCTGAAACAGGAGCGACGTAAATTGAACAAGTGTGATAGAATTTTGCTGAATGCTTAAATTAACCACAATATAAAATGATCTAATCGGGTCTCTGTTTGCCCTACCCTAGTAGTTTAATTGTGCATTTTACTCGCCATTTCATGCGCTTTGAGATGCCGCTTATCCCAATACGCTATCTGAAATAGGAGCGACGTAAGTTGCACAAATGTGATAGAATTTCGCTGAATTCTTATATTAACAAAATATAAAATAATCTAATCCGGTCTCTGTTTGCCTTATCCTAGAAGTTTAGTATTGCATTTTACTTGCCATTTCATGCGCTTTGAGATGCCGCTTAGCCCAACACGCTATCTGAAATAGGAGCGACGTGAATAGAACAAATGTGATAGAATTTCCCTGAAATCTTATATTAAACAAAATATAAAATAATCTAATCGGGTCTCTGATTGCCCTATCATAGAAGTTTAGTAGTGCATTCTTCTCATCATTCCACGCGCTTTAAGATGCCGCCTAGCCCAGTACGCTATCTGAAATTGGAGCGACGTAAATTGAACAAATGTGATAAAATTTTACTGACATCTTAAATTAACCATAATATAAAATGATCTAATCGGATCTCTGTTTGCCTTATCCTAGAAGTTTAATAGGGCATTTTACTTGCCATTTCATGCGCTTTGAAATGCCGCTTAGCCCAATACGCTATCTGAAATAGGAGCGACGTAAATTGAACAAGTGTGATAGAATTTCACTGAATTCTTAAATTAACCATAATATAAAATGATCTAATCGGGTCTCTGTTTGACCTACCCTAGAAGTTTAATAGTGCATTTTACTCGCCATTTCATGTGCTTTGAGATGCCGCATAGCCCAATACGCTATCTGGAATAGGAGCGACGTAAATTGATCAAATGTGATAGAATTTCCCTGAATTCTTATATTAACCTTAATGTAAAATGATCTAATCGGGTCTCTGTTCGCCCTACCATAGAAGTCTAATAGTGCATTTCACTCGCCATTTCATGCGCTTTGAGATGCCGCTTAGCCCAATACGCTATCTGAAATAGGAGCGACGTAAATTGAACAAATGTGGTTGAATTTTGCTGAATTCTTAAATTAACCATAATATTAGATGATGTAATCGGGTCTCTGCTTGCCCTACCCTAGAAGTTTAATAGTGCATTTTACTCGCCATTTCATGCGCTTTGAGATGCCGCTTAGCCCAATACGCTATCTGAAATAGGAGCGACGTAAATTGAACAAATGTGATAGAATTTTGCTGAATTCTTAAATTAACCATAATATAAAACGATCTAATCGGGTGTCTGTTTGCCCTACCCTAGAAGCTTAATATTGCATTTTACTCGCCATTTCATGCGCTTTGAGCTGCCACTTAGCCCAATACGCTATTTGAAATAGGAGCGACGTAAATTGAACAAATGTGATAGAATTTCACTGAATCCTTATATTAACCAAAATGTAAAATGATCTAATCGGATCTCTGATTGCCCTAGCATAGAAGTTTAATAGTGCATTTTACTCGCCATTCCGCGCGCTTTAAGATGCCGCATAGCCCAGTTCGCTATCTGAAATATGAGCGACGTAAATTGAACAAATGTGATAGAATTTCACTGAATCCTTATATTAACCAAAATATAAAATGATCTAATCGTGTCTCTGATTGCCCTAGCATAGAAGTTTAATAGTGCATTTTACTCGCCATTCCGCGCGCTTTAAGATGCCGCATAGCCCAGTTCGCTATCTGAAATATGAGCGACGTAAATTGAACAAATGTGATAGAATTTCGCTGAATTCTTATATTAACCAAAATATAAAATGATCTAATCGGGTCTCTGTTTGCCTTATCCTAGAAGTTTAATAGTGCATTTTACTCGCCATTCCGCGCACTTTAAGATGCCGCCTAGCCCAGTACGCTACCTGAAATAGGAGCGACGTAAGTTGAACAAATGTGATAGAATTACGCTGAATTCTTATATTAACCGTAATATAAAATGATCTAATCGGGTCTCTGTTTGCCTTATCCTAGAAGTTTGATAGTGCATTTTACTCGCCATTTCATGCGCTTTGAGATGCCGCTTAGCCCAATACGCTATCTGAAATAGGAGCGACGTAAATTGAACAAATGTGATAGAATTTTGCTGAATGCTTAAATTAACCACAATATAAAATGATCTAATCGGGTCTCTGTTTGCCCTACCCTAGTAGTTTAATTGTGCATTTTACTCGCCATTTCATGCGCTTTGAGATGCCGCTTATCCCAATACGCTATCTGAAATAGGAGCGACGTAAGTTGAACAAATGTGATAGAATTTCGCTGAATTCTTATATGAACCAAAATATAAAATGATCTAATCGGGTCTCTGTTTGCCTTATCCTAGAAGTTTAATTGTGCATTTTACTCGCCATTTCATGCGCTTTGAGATGCCGCTTATCCCAATACGCTATCTGAAATAGGAGCGACGTAAATTGAACAAGTGTGAAAGAATTTCACTGAATTCTTAAATTAACCATAATATAAAATGATCTAATCGGGTATCTGTTTGACCTACCCTAGAAGTTTAATAGTGCATTTTACTCGCCATTTCATGTGCTTTGAGATGCCGCATAGTCCAATACGCTATCTGGAATAGGAGCGACGTAAATTGAACAAATGTGATAGAATTTCCCTGAATTCTTATATTAACCTTAATGTAAAATGATCTGATCGGGTCTCTGTTCGCCCTACCATAGAAGTCTAATTGTGCATTTCTCTCGCCATTTCATGCGCTTTGAGATGCCGCTTAGCACAATACGCTATTTGAAATAGGGGCGACGTAAATTGAACAAATGTGATAGAATTACGCTGAATTCTTATATTAACCGTAATATAAAATGATCTAATCGGGTCTCTGTTTGCCTTATCCTAGAAGTTTAATAGTGCATTTTACTCGCCATTTCATGCGCTTTGAGATGCCGCTTAGCCCAATACGCTATCTGAAATAGGAGCGACGTAAATTGAACAAATGTGATAGAATTTCGCTGAATTCTTATATTAACCAAATATAAAATGATCTAATCGGGTCTCTGATTGCCCTAGCATAGAAGTTTAATAGTGCATTCTACTCGCCATTCCGAGCGCTTTATGATGCCGCATAGCCCAGTTCGCTATCTGCAATAGGAGCGACGTAAATTGAACAAATGTGATAGAATTTTGCGGATTTCTTAAATTAACCATAGTACAAAATGATCTAATCGGGTCTCTGTTTGCCCTACCCTAGAAGTTTAATAGTGCATTTGCTCGCCATTTCATGCGCTTTGAGATGCCGCTTAGCCCACTACGCTATGTGAAATAGGAGCGACGTAAGTTGAACAAATGTGATAGAATTTCGCTGAATTCTTAAATTAACCATAATATAAATGATCTAATCGGGTCTCTGTTTGCCCTACCCCAAGAAGTTTAATAGTGCATTTCACTCGTCACTTCATGCGCTTTGAGATGCCGCTAAGCCCAATAAGCTATCTGAAATAGGAGCGACGTAAATTGAACAAATGTGATAGAATTTCGCTGAATTCTTAAATTAACCATAATATAAAATGAGCTAATCGGGTCCCTGTTTGCCCTACCCTAGAAGTGTAATAGTGCATTTCACTCGTCATTTCATGCGCTTTGAGATGCCGCTTAGCCCAATACGCTATCTGAAATAGGAGCGACGTAAATTGAACAAATGTGATAGAATTTCGCTGAATTCTTATATTAACCAAAGTATAAAATGATCTAATCTGGTCTCTGATTGCCCTATCATAGAAGGTTAATAGTGCATTTTACTCGCCATTCCACGCGCTTTAAGATGCCGCCTAGCCCAGTACGCTGTCTGAAATAGAAGCGACGTAAATTGAGCAAGTGTGATGGAATCTCGCTGAATACTTATATTAACCTTAATGTAAAATGATCTCTTCGGGTCTCTGTTCGCCCTACCCTAGAAGTATAATAGTGCATTTCACTCGTTATTTCATGCGCTTTGAGATGCCGCCTAGCCCAATACGCTATCTGAAATAGGAGCGACGTAAATTGAACAAATGTGATAGAATTTCGCTGAATTCTTAAATTAACCATAATATAAAACGATCTAATCGGGTCTCTGTTCGCCCTACCATAGAAGTCTAATAGTGCATTTCACTCGCCATTCCACGCGCCTTAAGATGCGGCCGAACCCAGTACGCTGTCTGAAATAGGAGCGACGTAAATTGAACAAATGTGATAGAATTTTGCTGAATTCATAAATTAACCATAATATAAAATGGTTTAATCGGGTCTCTGTTCGCCCTACCGTAGAAGTCTAATAGTGCATTTTACTCGCCATTTCATGCTCTTTGAGATGCCGCCTAGCCCAATACGCTATCTGAAATAGGAGCGACGTAAGTTGAACAAATGTGATAGAATTTCGCTGAATTCTTTTATTAACCATAATGTAAAATGATCTGATCGGGTCTCTGTTCGCCCTAGCCTAGAAGTTTAAGAGTGCATTTCATTCGCCATTTCATGCGCTTTGAGATGCCGCTTAGCCGAATACGCTACCTGAATTAGGAGCGACGTAAATTGAACAAATGTGATACAAATTCCCTGAAATCTGATATTATACAAAATATAAAATGATCTAATCGGGTCTCTGATTGCCCTATCATAGAAGTTTAGCAGTGCATTTTACTCGCCATTGCACGCGCTTTAAGATGCCGCCTAGCCCAGTACGCTATCGGAAATAGGAGCGACGTAAATTGAACAAATGTGATAGAATTTCCCTGAATTCTTATATTAACATTAATGTAAAATGATCTAATCGGGTCTCCGTTCGCCCTATCCTAGAAGTTTAATAGTGCATTTCACTCGTCATTTCATGCGCTTTGAGATGCCGCTTAGCCCAATAAGCTATCTGAAATAGGAGCGACCTAAATTGAACGAATGTGATAGAATTTCGCTCAATTCTTAAATTAACCATAATATAAAATGATCTAATCGGGTCTCTGTTTGCCCTACCCTAGAACTTTAATAGTGCATTTTACTCGTCATTTCATGCGCTTTGAGATGCCGCTTTGCCCAATACGATATCTGAAATAGGAGCGACGTAAATTGAACAAATGTGATAGAATTTCACTGAATTCTTATATTAACCAAAATATAAAATGATCTAATCGGGTCTCTGATTGCCCTAGCATAGAAGTTTAATAGTGCATTTTACTCGCCATTCCGAGCTCTTTATGATGCCGCATAGCCCAGTTCGCTATCTGCAATAGGAGCGACGTAAATTGAACAAATGTGATAGAATTTTGCTGAATTCTTAAATTAACCATAGTACAAAATGATCTAATCGGGTCTCTGTTTGCCCTACCCTAGAAGTTTAATAGTGCATTTTGCTCGCCATTTCATGCGCTTTGAGATGCCGCTTAGCCCAATACGCTATTTGAAATAGGAGCGACGTAAGTTGAACAAATGTGATAGAATTTCGCTGAATTCTTAAATTAACCATAACATAAAATGATCTAATCGGGTCTCTGTTTGCCCTACCCTAGAAGTTTAATAGTGCATTTTGCTCGCCATTTCATGCGCTTTGAGATGCCGCTGAGCCCAGTACGCTATTTGCAATAGGAGCCACTGAAATTGAACAAATGTGATAGAATTTCACTGAATTCTTATATTAACCAAAATATAAAATGATCTAAGCGGGTCTCTGTTCGCCCTACTATAGAAGTCTAATGGTGCACTTCACTCGCCATTTCATGCGCTTTGAGATGCCGCTTAGCCCAATACGCTATCTGAAATAGGAGCGACGTAAGTTGAATAAATGTGATAGAATTTCACTGAATTCTTTTATTAACCATAATGTAAAATGATCTGCTCGGGTCTCTGTTTGCCCTACCCTAGAAGTTTAATCGTGCATTTTACACGCCATTTCATGCGCTTTGAGATGCCGCATAGCTCAATACGCTATCTGGAATAGGAGCGACGTAAATTGAACGAATGTGACAGAGTTTCGCTGAATTCTTAAATTAACCATAATATAAAATGATCTAATCGGGTCCCTGTTTGCCCTACCCTAGAAGTTTAATAGTGCATTTCACTCGTCATTTCATGCGCTTTGAGATGCCGCTTAGCCCAATACGCTATCTGAAATACGAGCGACGTAAATTGAACAAATGTGATAGAATTTCACTGAATTCTTATATTAACCAAAATATAAAATGATCTAATCGGGTCTCTGATTGCCCTAGCATAGAAGTCTTATAGTGCATTTCACTCGCCATTTCATGCGCTTTGAGATGCCGCTTAACCCAATACGCTATCTGAAATTGGAGCGACCTAAATTGAACGAATGTGATAGAATTTTGCTGAATTCTTAAATTAACCATAATATAAAATGATCTAATCGGGTCTCTGCTTGCCCTACCCTAGAAGTTTAATAGTGCATTTTACTCGTCATTTCATGCGCTTTGAGATGCCGCTTTGCCCAATACGCTATCAGAAATAGGAGCGACGTAAATTGAACGAATGTGAGAGAATTTCGCTCAATTCTTAAATTAACCATAATATAAAATGATCTAATCGGGTCTCTGTTTGCCCTACCCTAGAACTTTAATAGTGCACTTTACTCGTCATTTCATGCGCTTTGAGATGCCGCTTAGCCTAATACGCTATCTGAAATTGGAGCGATATAAGTTGAACAAATGTGATAGAATTTCGCTGAATTCTTTTATTAACCATAATGTAAAATGATCTCATCGGATCTCTGTTCGCCCGAGCCTAGAACTTTAACAGTGCATTTTATTCGCCATTTCATACGCTTTGAGATGCCTCTTTGCCCAATACGCTATCTGAAATAGGAGCGACGTAAATTGAACAAATGTGATAGAATTTCACTGAATTCTTATATTAACCAAAATATAAAATGATCTAATCGGGTCTCTGATTGCCCTAGCATAGAAGTTTAATAGTGCATTCTACTCGCCATTCCGAGCGCTTTATGATGCCGCATAGCCCAGTTCGCTATCTGCAATAGGAGCGACGTAAATTGAACAAATGTGATAGAATTTTGCGGAATTCTTAAATTAACCATAGTACAAAATGATCTAATCGGGTCTCTGTTTGCCCTACCCTAGAAGTTTAATAGTGCATTTTGCTCGCCATTTCATGCGCTTTGAGATGCCGCTTAGCCCACTACGCTATGTGAAATAGGAGCGACGTAAGTTGAACAAATGTGATAGAATTTCGCTGAATTCTTAAATTAACCATAATATAAAATGATCTAATCGGGTCTCTGTTTGCCCTACCCAAGAAGTTTAATAGTGCATTTCACTCGTCACTTCATGCGCTTTGAGATGCCGCTAAGCCCAATAAGCTATCTGAAATAGTAGCGACGTAAATTGAACAAATGTGATAGAATTTCGCTGAATTCTTAAATTAACCATAATATAAAATGAGCTAATCGGGTCCCTGTTTGCCCTACCCTAGAAGTGTAATAGTGCATTTCACTCGTCATTTCATGCGCTTTGAGATGCCGCTTAGCCCAATACGCTATCTGAAATAGGAGCGACGTAAATTGAACAAATGTGATAGAATTTCGCTGAATTCTTATATTAACCAAAGTATAAAATGATCTAATCTGGTCTCTGATTGCCCTATCATAGAAGGTTAATAGTGCATTTTACTCGCCATTCCACGCGCTTTAAGATGCCGCCTAGCCCAGTACGCTGTCTGAAATAGAAGCGACGTAAATTGAGCAAGTGTGATGGAATCTCGCTGAATACTTATATTAACCTTAATGTAAAATGATCTCTTCGGGTCTCTGTTCGCCCTACCCTAGAAGTATAATAGTGCATTTCACTCGTTATTTCATGCGCTTTGAGATGCCGCCTAGCCCAATACGCTATCTGAAATAGGAGCGACGTAAATTGAACAAATGTGATAGAATTTCGCTGAATTCTTAAATAAACCATAATATAAAACGATCTAATCGGGTCTCTGTTCGCCCTACCATAGAAGTCTAATAGTGCATTTCACTCGCCATTCCACGCGCCTTAAGATGCGGCCGAACCCAGTACGCTGTCTGAAATAGGAGCGACGTAAATTGAACAAATGTGATAGAATTTTGCTGAATTCATAAATTAACCATCATATAAAATGGTTTAATCGGGTCTCTGTTCGCCCTACCGTAGAAGTCTAATAGTGCATTTTACTCGCCATTTCATGCTCTTTGAGATGCCGCCTAGCCCAATACGCTATCTGAAATAGGAGCGACGTAAGTTGAACAAATGTGATAGAATTTCGCTGAATTCTTTTATTAACCATAATGTAAAATGATCTGATCGGGTCTCTGTTCGCCCTAGCCTAGAAGTTTAAGAGTGCATTTCATTCGCCATTTCATGCGCTTTGAGATGCCGCTTAACCGAATACGCTACCTGAATTAGGAGCGACGTAAATTGAACAAATGTGATACAAATTCCCTGAAATCTGATATTATACAAAATATAAAATGATCTAATCGGGTCTCTGATTGCCCTATCATAGAAGTTTAGTAGTGCATTTTACTCGCCATTGCACGCGCTTTAAGATGCCGCCTAGCCCAGTACGCTATCGGAAATAGGAGCGACGTAAATTGAACAAATGTGATAGAATTTCCCTGAATTCTTATATTAACATTAATGTAAAATGATCTAATCGGGTCTCAGTTCGCCCTATCCTAGAAGTTTAATAGTGCATTTCACTCGTCATTTCATGCGCTTTGAGATGCCGCTTAGCCCAATACGCTATCTGAAATACGAGCGACGTAAATTGAACAAATATGATAGAATTTCACTGAATTCTTATATTAACCAAAATATAAAATGATCTAATCGGGTCTCTGATTGCCCTAGCATAGAAGTCTTATAGTGCATTTCACTCGCCATTTCATGCGCTTTGAGATGCCGCTTAACCCAATACGCTATCTGAAATAGGAGCGACCTAAATTGAACGAATGTGATAGAATTTTGCTGAATTCTTAAATTAACCATAATATAAAATGATCTAATCGGGTCTCTGCTTGCCCTACCCGAGAAGTTTAATAGTGCATTTTACTCGTCATTTCATGCGCTTCGAGATGCCGCTTTGCCCAATACGCTATCAGAAATAGGAGCGACGTAAATTGAACGAATGTGATAGAATTTCGCTCAATTCTTAAATTAACCATAATATAAAATGGTTTAATCGGGTCTCTGTTTGCCCTACCCTAGAACTTTAATAGTGCATTTTACTCGTCATTTCATGCGCTTTGAGATGCCGCTTAGCCTAATACGCTATCTGAAATTGGAGCGATATAAGTTGAACAAATGTGATAGAATTTCGCGGAATTCTTTTATTAACCATAATGTAAAATGATCTCATCGGATCTCTGTTCGCCCGAGCCTAGAACTTTAACAGTGCATTTTATTCGCCATTTCATACGCTTTGAGATGCCGCTTTGCCCAATACGCTATCTGAAATAGGAGCGACGTAAATTGAACAAATGTGATAGAATTTCACTGAATTCTTATATTAACCAAAATATAAAATGATCTAATCGGGTCTCTGATTGCCCTAGCATAGAAGTCTTATAGTGCATTTCACTCGCCATTTCATGCGCTTTGAGATGCCGCTTAACCCAATACGCTATCTGAAATAGGAGCGACCTAAATTGAACGAATGTGATAGAATTTTGCTGAATTCTTAAATTAACCATAATATAAAATGATCTAATCGGGTCTCTGCTTGCCCTAGCCTAGAAGTTTAGTAGTGCATTTTATTCGCCATTTCATGCGCTTTGAGATGCCGCATAGCCGAATACGCTATCTGAAATAGGAGCGACGTAAATTTAACAAATGTGATACAATATCCCTGAAATCTTATATTAAACAAAATATAAAATGATCTAATCGGGTCTCTGATTGCCCTATCATAGAAGTTTAGTAGTGCATTTTACTAGCCATTCCACGAGCTTTAAGATGCCGCCTAGCACAGTACGCTATCTGAAATAGGAGCGACGTAAGTTGAACAAATGTGATAGAATTTTGCTGAATTCTTAAATTAACCATAATATAAAATGATCTAATCGGGTCTCTGTTTGCCCTACCCAAGAAGTTTAATAGTGTATTTCACTCGTCACTTCATGCGCTTTGAGATGTCGCTAAGCCCAATAAGCTATCTGAAATAGGAGCGACGTAAATTGAACAAATGTGATAGAATTTCGCTGAATTCTTACATTAACCATAATGTAAAATGATCTAATCGGGTCTCTGTTTGCCCTACCCCAGAAGTTTAATAGTGCATTTCACTCGTCACTTCATGCGCTTTGAGATACCGCTAAGCACAATAAGCTATCTGTAATAGGAGCGACGTAAATTGAACAAATGTGATAGAATTTCCATGAAATCTTATATTAAACAAAATATAAAATGAGCTAATCGGGTCTCTGATTGCCCTATCATAAAAGTTGAGCAGTGCATTTTACTCGCCATTCCGCGCGCTTTAAGATGGCGCCTAGCCCAGTACGCTATCTGAAATAGGAGCGACGTAAGTTGAACAAATGTGATAGAATTTCGCTGAATTCTTTTATTAACCATAATGTAAAATGATCTAATCGGGTCTCTGTTCGCCCTAGCCTAGAAGTTTAATAGTGCATTTTATTCGCCATTTCATGCGCTTTGAGATGCCGCTTAGCCCAATACGCCATCTGAAATAGGAGCGACGTAAATTGAACAAATGTGATAGAATTTCCCTGAAATCTTATATTAAACAAAATATAAAATGATCTAATCGGGTCTCTGATTGCCCTATCATAGAAGTTTAGTAGTGCATTCTACTCGCCATTCCACGCGCTTTAAGATGCCGCCTAGCCCAGTACGCTATCTGAAATAGGAGCGACGTAAATTGAACAAATGTGATAGAATTTTGCTGAATTCTTAAATTAACCATAATATAAAATGATCTAATCGGGTCTCTGTACGCCCTACCATAGAAATCTAATAGTGCATTTTACTCGCCATTTCATGCGCTTTGAGATGCCGCTTAGCCCAATACGCTATCTGAAATAGGAGCGACGTAAGTTGAACAAATGTGATAGAATTTTGCTGAATTCTTATATTAACCAAAATATAAAATGATCTAATCGGGTCTCTGTTTGCCTTATCCTAGAAGTTTAGTATTGCATTTTACTCGCCATTTCATGCGCTTTGAGATGCCGCTTAGCCCAATACGCTATCTGAAATAGGAGCGACGTAAATTGAACAAATGTGATAGAATTTCCCTGAAATCTTATATTAAACAAAATATAAAATGATCTAATCGGGTCTCTGATTGCCCTATCATAGAAGTTTAGTAGTGCATTCTACTCGCCATTCCACGCGCTTTAAGATGCCGCCTAGCCCAGTACGCTATCTGAAATAGGAGCGACGTAAATTGAACAAATGTGATAAAATTTTGCTGACATCTTAAATTAACCATAATTTAAAATGATTTAATCGGGTATCTGTTTGCCCTACCCTAGAAGTTTAATAGTGCATTTTACTCGCCATTTCATGTGCTTTAAGGTGCCGCATAGCCCAATACGCTATCTGGAATAGGAGCGACGTAAATTTAACAAATGTGATAGAATTTCCCTGAATTCTTATATTAACCTTAATGTAAAATGATCTAATCGGGTCTCTGTTCGGCCTACCATAGAATTCTAATAGTGCATTTCACTCGCCATTTCATGCGCTTTGAGATGCCGCTTAGCCCAATACGCTATCTGAAATAGGAGCGACGTAAATTGAACAAATGTGATAGAATTTTTCTGAATTCTTAAATTAACCATAATATAAAATGATCTAATCGGGTCTCTGCTTGCCCAACCCTAGAAGTTTAATAGTGCATTTTAGTCGCCATTTCATGCGCTTTGAGATGCCGCTTCGCCCAATACGCCATCTGAAATAGGAGCGACGTAAATTAAACAAATGTGATAGAATTTCCCTGAAATCTTATATTAAACAAAATATAAAATGATCTAATCGGGTCTCTGATTGCCCTATCATAGAAGTTTAGCAGTGCATTTTACTCGCCATTCCACGCGCTTTAAGAAACCGCCTAGCCTAGTACGCTATCTAAATTAGGAGCGACGTAAGTTGAACAAATGTGATAGAATTTCGCTCAATTCTTAAATTAACCATAATATAAAATGATCTAATCGGTTCTCTGTATGCCCTACCATAGAAATCTAATAGTGCATTTTACTCGCCATTTCATGCGCTTTGAGATGCCGCATAGCCCAATACGCTATCTGAAATAGGAGCGACGTAAGTTGAACAAATGTGATAGAATTTCGCTGAATTCTTTCATGAACCATAATGTAAAATGATCTGATCGGGTCTCTGTTCGCCCTAGCCTAGAAGTTTAAGAGTGCATTTTATTCGCCATTTCATGCGCTTTGAGATGCCGCTTAGCCGAATACGCTATCTGAAATAGGAGCGACGTAAATTGAACAAATGCGATAGAATTTCCCTAAATCTTATATTAAACAAAATATAAAATAATCTAATCGGGTCTCTGATTGCCCTAACATAGAAGTTTAGTAGTGCATTTTACTCGCCATTCCACGCGCTTTATGATGCCGCCTAGCCCAGTACGGTATCTGAAATAGGAGCTACGTAAGTTGAACAAATGTGATAGAATTACGCTGAATTCTTATATTAACCGTAATATAAAATGATCTAATCGGGTCTCTGTTCGGCCTACCATAGAATTCTAATAGTGCATTTCACTCGCCATTTCATGCGCTTTGAGATGCCGCTTAGCCCAATACGCTATCTGAAATAGGAGCGACGTAAATTGAACAAATGTGATAGAATTTTTCCGAATTCTTAAATTAACCATAATATAAAATGATCTAATCGGGTCTCTGCTTGCCCTACCCTAGAAGTTTAATAGTGCATTTTAGTCGCCATTTCATGCGCTTTGAGATGCCGCTTCGCCCAATACGCCATCTGAAATAGGAGCGACGTAAATTAAACAAATGTGATAGAATTTCCCTGAAATCTTATATTAAACAAAATATAAAATGATCTAATCGGGTCTCTGATTGCCCTATCATAGAAGTTTAGTAGTGCATTCTACTCGCCATTCCACGCGCTTTAAGATGCCGCCTAGCCCAGTACGCTATCTGAAATAGGAGCGACGTAAATTGAACAAATGTGATAGAATTTTGCTGAATTCTTAAATTAACCATAATATAAAATGATCTAATCGGGTCTCTGTACGCCCTACCATAGAAATCTAATAGTGCATTTTACTCGCCATTTCATGCGCTTTGAGATGCCGCTTAGCCCAATACGCTATCTGAAATAGGAGCGACGTAAGTTGAACAAATGTGATAGAATTTTGCTGAATTCTTATATTAACCAAAATATAAAATGATCTAATCGGGTCTCTGTTTGCCTTATCCTAGAAGTTTAGTATTGCATTTTACTCGCCATTTCATGCGCTTTGAGATGCCGCTTAGCCCAATACGCTATCTGAAATAGGAGCGACGTAAATTGAACAAATGTGATAGAATTTCCCTGAAATCTTATATTAAACAAAATATAAAATGATCTAATCGGGTCTCTGATTGCCCTATCATAGAAGTTTAGTAGTGCATTCTACTCGCCATTCCACGCGCTTTAAGATGCCGCCTAGCCCAGTACGCTATCTGAAATAGGAGCGACGTAAATTGAACAAATGTGATAAAATTTTGCTGACATCTTAAATTAACCATAATTTAAAATGATTTAATCGGGTATCTGTTTGCCCTACCCTAGAAGTTTAATAGTGCATTTTACTCGCCATTTCATGTGCTTTAAGGTGCCGCATAGCCCAATACGCTATCTGGAATAGGAGCGACGTAAATTTAACAAATGTGATAGAATTTCCCTGAATTCTTATATTAACCTTAATGTAAAATGATCTAATCGGGTCTCTGTTCGGCCTACCATAGAATTCTAATAGTGCATTTCACTCGCCATTTCATGCGCTTTGAGATGCCGCTTAGCCCAATACGCTATCTGAAATAGGAGCGACGTAAATTGAACAAATGTGATAGAATTTTTCTGAATTCCTAAATTAACCATAATATAAAATGATCTAATCGGGTCTCTGATTGCCCTATCATAGAAGTTTAGCAGTGCATTTTACTCGCCATTCCACGCGCTTTAAGAAACCGCCTAGCCTAGTACGCTATCTAAATTAGGAGCGACGTAAGTTGAACAAATGTGATAGAATTTCGCTCAATTCTTAAATTAACCATAATATAAAATGATCTAATCGGTTCTCTGTATGCCCTACCATAGAAATCTAATAGTGCATTTTACTCGCCATTTCATGCGCTTTGAGATGCCGCATAGCCCAATACGCTATCTGAAATAGGAGCGACGTAAGTTGAACAAATGTGATAGAATTTCGCTGAATTCTTTCATGAACCATAATGTAAAATGATCTGATCGGGTCTCTGTTCGCCCTAGCCTAGAAGTTTAAGAGTGCATTTTATTCGCCATTTCATGCGCTTTGAGATGCCGCTTAGCCGAATACGCTATCTGAAATAGGAGCGACGTAAATTGAACAAATGCGATAGAATTTCCCTAAATCTTATATTAAACAAAATATAAAATAATCTAATCGGGTCTCTGATTGCCCTAACATAGAAGTTTAGTAGTGCATTTTACTCGCCATTCCACGCGCTTTATGATGCCGCCTAGCCCAGTACGGTATCTGAAATAGGAGCTACGTAAGTTGAACAAATGTGATAGAATTACGCTGAATTCTTATATTAACCGTAATATAAAATGATGTAATCGGGCCTCTGTTTGCCCTATCATAGAAGTTTGATAGTGCATTTTACTCGCCATTTCATGCGCTTTGAGATGCCGCTTAGCCCAATACGATATCTGAAATAGGAGCGACGTAAATTGAACAAATGTGATAGAATTTCCGTGAATTCTTATATTAACCTCAATGTAAAATGAACTAATCGGGTCTCCGTTCGCCCTACCATAGAAGTCTTATAGTGCATTTCACTCGCCCTTTCATGCGCTTTGAGATGCCGCTTAGCCCAATACGCTATCTGAAATAGGAGCGACGTAAATTGAACCAATGTGATAGAATTTCGCTGAATTCTTTCATGAACCATAATGTAAAATGATCTGATCGGGTCTCTGTTCGCCCTAGCCTAGAAGTTTAAGAGTGCATTTTATTCGCCATTTCATGCGCTTTGAGATGCCGCTTAGCCGAATACGCTATCTGAAATAGGAGCGACGTAAATTGAACAAATGCGATAGAATTTCCCTAAATCTTATATTAAACAAAATATAAAATAATCTAATCGGGTCTCTGATTGCCCTAACATAGAAGTTTAGTAGTGCATTTTACTCGCCATTCCACGCGCTTTATGATGCCGCCTAGCCCAGTACGGTATCTGAAATAGGAGCTACGTAAGTTGAACAAATGTGATAGAATTACGCTGAATTCTTATATTAACCGTAATATAAAATGATGTAATCGGGCCTCTGTTTGCCCTATCATAGAAGTTTGATAGTGCATTTTACTCGCCATTTCATGCGCTTTGAGATGCCGCTTAGCCCAATACGATATCTGAAATAGGAGCGACGTAAATTGAACAAATGTGATAGAATTTCGCTGAATTCTTAAATTAACCATAACATAAAATGATCTAATCGGGTCTCTGTTTGCCCTACCCTAGAAGTTTAATAGTGCATTTCACTCGTCATTTCATGCGCTTTGAGATGCCGCTAAGCACAATAAGCTATCTGGAATAGCAGCGACGTAAATTGAACAAATGTGAAAGAATTACGCCGCATTCTTATATTAACCGTAATATAAAATGATCTAATCGGGTCTCTGTTTGCCTTATCCTAGAAGTTTAATAGTGCATTTTACTCGCCATTCCACGCGCTTTAAGATGCCGCCTAGCCCAGTACGCTACCTGAAATAGGAGCGACGTAAGTTGAACAACTGTGATAGAATTACGCTGAATTCTTATATTAACCGTAATATAAAATGATCTAATCGGGTCTCTGTTTGCCCTACCCTAGAAGTTTAATAGTGCATTTCACTCGCCATTTCATGCGCCTTCAGATGCCGCTTAGCCCAATACGCTATCTGAAATAGGGGCGACGTAAATTGAACAAATGTGATAGAATTTCGCTGAATTCTTAAGTTAACCATAATATAAAATGATCTAATCGGGTCTCTGTTTGCCTTATCCTAGAAGTTTAATAGTGCATTTTACTCGCCATTTCAAGCGCGTTGAGATGCCGCTTAGCCCAATACGCTATCTGAAATAGGAGCGACGTAAATTGAACAAATGTGATAGAATTTCGCTGAATTCTTTTATTAACCATAATGTAAAATGATCTAATCGGGTCTCTGTTCGCCCTAGCCTAGAAGTTTAATAGTGGATGTTACTCCCCATTCCACGCGCATTAAGATGCCGCCTAGCCCAGTACGCTATCTGAAATAGGAGCGACCTAAATTGAACAAATGTGATAGAATTTTGCTGAATTCTTAAATTAACCATAATATAAAATGATCTAATCGGGTCTCTGTTTGCCCTACCCTAGAAGTTTAATAGTGCATTTTACTCGCCATTTCATGCGCTTTGAGATGCCGCTTAGCCCAATACGCTATCTGAAATAGGAGCGACGTAAGTTGAACAAATGTGATAGAATTTCGCTGAATTCTTTTATTAACCATAATGTAAAATGATTTAATCGTGTCTCTGTTCGCCCTAGCCTAGAAGTTTAATAGTGGATGATACTCGCCATTCCACGCGCATTAAGATGCCGCCTAGCCCAGTACGCTATCTGAAATAGGAGCGACCTAAATTGAACAAATGTGATAGAATTTTGCTGAATTCTTAAATTATCCATAATATAAAATGATCTAATCGGGTCTCTGTTTGCCCTACCCTAGAAGTTTAATAGTGCATTTTACTCGTCATTTCATGCGCTTTGAGATGCCGCGTTGCCCAATACGCTATCTGAAATAGGAGCGACGTAAATTGAACGAATGTGATAGTATTTCGCTGAATTCTTAAATTAACCATAATATAAAATGATCTAGTCGGGTCTCTGTTTGCCCTACACTAGAACTTTAATAGTGCATTTTACTCCTCATTTCATGCGCTTTGAGATATCGCTTAGCCCAATACGATATCTGAAATAGGAGCGACGTAAATTGAACAAATGTGATAGAATTTCGCTGAATTCTTTTATTAACCATAATGTAAAATGATCTAATCGGGTCTCTGTTCGCCCTAGCATAGAAGTTTAATAGTGCATTTTACTCGCCATTTCATGCGCTTTGAGATGCCGCTTAGCCCAATACGCTATCTGAAATAGGAACGACGTAAATTGAACAAATGTGATAGAATTTCGCTGAATTCTTTTATTAACCATAATGTAAAATGATCTAATCGGGTCTCCGTTGGCCCTAGCCTAGAAGTTTAATAGTGGATGTTACTCGCCATTCCACGCGCATTAAGATGCCGCCTAGCCCAGTACGCTATCTGAAATAGGAGAGACGTAAATTGAACGAATGTGATAGTATTTCGCTGAATTCTTAAATTAACGGTAATATACAATGATCTAATCGGGTCTCTGTTCGCCCTAGCCTAGAAGTTTAATAGTGCATTTTACTCGCCCTTCCACGCGCTTTAAGATGCCGCCTAGCCCAGTACGCTATCTCAAGCAGGTGCGGCGTAAGTTGAACAAATGTGATAGAATTACGCTGAATTCTTATATTATCCGTAATATAAAATGATCTAATCGGGTCTCTGTTTGCCCTACCCTAGAAGTTTAATAGTGCATTTTACTCGCCATTTCATGCGCTTTGAGATGCCGCTTAGCCCAATACGCTATCTGAAATAGGAGCGTCGTAAATTGAACAAATGTGATAGAATTTCGCTGATCTCTGAAATTAACTATAATATAAAATGATCTAATCGGGTCTCTGTTTGCCCTACCCTAGAAGTTTAATAGCGCATTTTACTCGCCATTTCATGCGCTTTGAGATGCCGCCTAGCCCAGTACGCTATCTGAAATAGGAGCGACCTAAATTGAACAAATGTGATAGAATTTTGCTGAATTCTTAAATTAACCATAATATAAAATGATCTAATCGGGTCTCTGTTTGCCCCACCCTAGAAGTTTAATAGTGCATTTTACGCGCCATTTCATGCGCTATGAGATGCCGCTTAGCCCAATACGCTATCTGAAATAGGAGCGACGTAAGTTGAACAAATGTGATAGAATTTCGCTGAATTCTTTTATTAACCATAATGTAAAATGATCTAATCGTGTCTCTGTTCGCCCTAGCCTAGAAGTTTAATAGTTGATGTTACTCGCCATTCCACGCGCATTAAGATGTCGCCTAGCCCAGTACGCTATCTGAAATAGGAGCGACCTAAATTGAACAAATGTGATAGAATTTTGCTGAATTCTTAAATTAACCATAATATAAAATGATCTAATCTGGTCACTGCTTGTCCTACCCTAGAAGTTTAATAGTGCATTTTACTCGTCATTTCATGCGCTTTGAGATGCCGCTTTGACCAATACGCTATCTGAAATAGGAGAGACGTAAATTGAACGAATGTGATAGTATTTCGCTGAATTCTTAAATTAACGGTAATATACAATGATCTAATCGGGTCTCTGTTCGCCCTAGCCTAGAAGTTTAATAGTGCATTTTACTCGCCCTTCCACGCGCTTTAAGATGCCGCCTAGCCCAGTACGCTATCTCAAGCAGGTGCGGCGTAAGTTGAACAAATGTGATAGAATTACGCTGAATTCTTATATTATCCGTAATATAAAATGATCTAATCGGGTCTCTGTTTGCCCTACCCTAGAAGTTTAATAGTGCATTTTACTCGCCATTTCATGCGCTTTGAGATGCCGCTTAGCCCAATACGCTATCTGAAATAGGAGCGTCGTAAATTGAACAAATGTGATAGAATTTCGCTGAATTCTGAAATTAACTATAATATAAAATGATCTAATCGGGTCTCTGTTTGCCCTACCCTAGAAGTTTAATAGCGCATTTTACTCGCCATTTCATGCGCTTTGAGATGCCGCTTAGCCCAATACGCTATCTGAAATAGGGGCGACGTAAGTTGAACAAATGTGATAGAATTTCGCTGAATTCTTTTATTAACCATAATATAAAATGATCTAATCGTGTCTCTGTTCGCCCTAGCCTAGAAGTTTAATAGTGGATGTTACTCGCCATTCCACGCGCATTAAGATGCCGCCTAGCCCAGTACGCTATCTGAAATAGGAGCGACCTAAATTGAACAAATGTGATAGAATTTTGCCGAATTCTTAAATTAACCATAATATAAAATGATCTAATCGGGTCTCTGTTTGCCCTACCCTAGAAGTTTAATAGTGCATTTTACTCGCCATTTCATGCGCTTTGAGATGCCGCTTAGCCCAATACGCTATCTGAAATAGGAGCGTCGTAAATTGAACAAATGTGATAGAATTTCGCTGAATTCTGAAATTAACTATAATATAAAATGATCTAATCGGGTCTCTGTTTGCCCTACCCTAGAAGTTTAATAGTGCATTTTACTCGTCATTTCATGCGCTTTGAGATGCCGCGTTGCCCAATACGCTATCTGAAATAGGAGCGACGTAAATTGAACGAATGTGATAGTATTTCGCTGAATTCTTAAATTAACCATAATATTAAATGATCTAGTCGGGTGTCTGTTTGCCCTACCCTAGAACTTTAATAGTGCATTTTACTCCTCATTTCATGCGCTTTGAGATGCCGCTTAGCCCAAGACGCTATCTGAAATAGGAGCGACGTAAATTGAACGAATGTGATAGTATTTCGCTGAATTCTTATATTAACCATAATATAAAATGATCTAGTCGGGTCTCTGTTTGCCCTACCCTAGAACTTGAATAGTGCATTTTACTCGACATTTCATGCGCTTTGAGGTGCCGCTTAGCCCAATACGCTATCTGAAATAGGAGCGACGTAAATTGAACAAATGTGATAGAATTTCGTTGAATTCTTAAATTAACCATAATATACAATGATCTAATCGGGTCTCTGTTTGCCCTACCCTAGAAGTTTAATAGTGCATTTTACTCGCCATTCCACGCGCTTTAAGATGCCGTCTAGCCCAGTACGCTATCAGAAATAGGAGCGACGTAAATTGAACAAATGTGATAGAATTTTGCTGAATTCTTAAATTATCCATAATATAAAATGATCTAATCGGGTCTCTGTTTGCCGTACCCTAGAAGTTTAATAGTGCATTTTACTCGTCATTTCATGCGCTTTGAGATGCCGCGTTGCCCAATACGCTATCTGAAATAGGAGCGACGTAAATTGAACGAATGTGATAGTATTTCGCTGAATTCTTAAATTAACCATAATATAAAATGATCTAGTCGGGTCTCTGTTTGCCCTACACTAGAACTTTAATAGTGCATTTTACTCCTCATTTCATGCGCTTTGAGATACGGCTTAGCCCAATACGATATCTGAAATAGGAGCGACGTAAATTGAACAAATGTGATAGAATTTCGCTGAATTCTTTTATTAACCATAATGTAAAATGATCTAATCGGGTCTCTGTTCGCCCTAGCCTAGAAGTTTAATAGTGCATTTTACTCGCCATTTCATGCGCTTTGAGACGCCGCTTAGCCCAATACGCTATCTGAAATAGGAGCGACGTAAATTGAACAAATGTGATAGAATTTCGCTGAATTCTTTTATTAACCATAATGTAAAATGATCTAATCGGGTCTCTGTTCGCCCTAGCCTAGAAGTTTAATAGTGGATGTTACTCGCCATTCCACGCGCATTAAGATGCCGCCTAGCCCAGTACGCTATCTGAAATAGGAGCGACCTAAATTGAACAAATGTGATAGAATTTTGCTGAATTCTTAAATTAACCATAATATAAAATGATCTAATCGGGTCACTGCTTGACCTACCGTAGAAGTTTAATAGTGCATTTTACTCGTCATTTCATGCGCTTTGAGATGCCGCTTTGCCCAATACGCTATCTGAAATAGGAGCGACGTAAATTGAACGAATGTGATAGTATTTCGCTGAATTCTTTTATTAACCATAATGTAAAATGATCTAATCGGGTCTCTGTTCGCCCCAGCGTAGAAGTTTAATAGTGCATTTTACTCGTCATTTCATGCGCTTTGAGATGCCGCGTAGCCCAATACGCTATCTGAAATAGGAGCGACGTAAATTGAACAAATGTGATAGAATTTCGGTGAATTCTTTTATTAACCATAATGTAAAATGATCTAATCCTGTCTCTGTTCGCCCTAGCCTAGAAGTTTAATAGTTGATGTTACTCGCCATTCCACGCGCATTAAGATGCCGCCTAGCCCAGTACGCCATCTGAAATAGGAGCGACCTAAATTGAACAAATGTGATAGAATTTTGCTGAATCCTTAAATTAACCATAATATAAAATGATCTAATCGGGTCACTGCTTGTCCTACCGTAGAAGTTTAATAGTGCATTTTACTCGTCATTTCATGCGCTTTGAGATGCCGCTTTGCCCAATACGCTATCTGAAATAGGAGCGACGTAAGTCGAACAAATGTGATAGAATTTCGCTGAATTCTTTTATTAACCATAATGGAAAATGATCTAATCGTGTCTCTGTTCGCCCTAGCCTAGAAGTTTAATAGTGCATTTTACTCGCCATTCCACGCGCTTTAAGATGCCGCCTAGCCCAGTACGCTATCAGAAATAGGAGCGACGTAAATTGAACGAATGTGATAGTATTTCGCTGAATTCTTTTATTAACCATAATGTAAAATGATCTAATCGGGTCTCTGTTCGCCCCAGCCTAGAAGTTTAATAGTGCATTTTACTCGCCATTTCATGCGCTTTGAGATGCCGCGTAGCCCAATACGCTATCTGAAATAGGAGCGACGTAAATTGAACAAATGTGATAGAATTTCGGTGAATTCTTTTATTAACCATAATGTAAAATGATCTAATCGGGTCTCTGTTCGCCCTAGCCTAGAAGTTTAATAGTGGATGTTACTCGCCATTCCACGCGCATTAAGATGCCGCCTAGCCCAGTACACTATCTGAAATAGGAGCGACCTAAATTGAACAAATGTGATAGAATTTTGCTGAATTCTTAAATTAACCATAATATAAAGTGATCTAATCGGGTCTCTGTTTGCCCTACCCTAGAAGTTTAATAGTGCATTTTACTCGCCATACCACGCGCTTTATGCTAACGCCTAGCCCAGTACGCTATCTGAAATAGGAGCGACGTAAATTGAACAAATGTGACAGAATTTCGCTGAATCCTTATATTAACCAAAATATAAAATGATCTAATCGGGTCTCTTATTGCCCTATCATAGAAGTTTCATAGTGCATTTTACTCGCCCTTCCACGCGCTTTAAGATGCCGTCTAGCCCAGTACGCTATCTGAAATAGGAGCGACGTAAGTTGAACAAATGTGATACTATTACGCTGAATTCTTATATTATCCATAATATAAAATGATATAATCGGGTCTGTGCTTGCGTTACCCTAGAAGTTTAATAGTGCATTTTACTCGCCATTTCATGCGCTTTGAGATGCCGCTTAGCCCAATACGCTATCTGAAATAGGAGCGACGTAAGTTGAACAAATGTGATAGAATTTCGCTGAATTCTTAAATTAACCATAATATGAAATGATCTAATCGGGTCTCTGTTTGCCCTACCCTAGAAGTTTAATAGTGCATTTTACTCGCCATTTCATGCGCTTTGAGATGCCGCTTAGCCCAATACGCTAGCTGAAATAGGAGCGACGTAAGTTGAACAAATGTGATAGAATTTCGCTGAATTCTTTTATTAACCATAATGTAAAATGATCTAATCGTGTCTCTGTTCGCCCTAGCCTAGAAGTTTAATAGTTGATGTTACTCGCCATTCCACGCGCATTAAGATGCCGCCTAGCCCAGTACGCCATCTGATATAGGAGCGACCTAAATTGAACAAATGTGATAGAATTTTGCTGAATCCTTAAATTAACCATAATATAAAATGATCTAATCGGGTCACTGCTTGTCCTACCGTAGAAGTTTAATAGTGCATTTTACTCGTCATTTCATGCGCTTTGAGATGCCGCTTTGCCCAATACGCTATCTGAAATAGGAGCGTCCTAAATTGAACAAATGTGATAGAATTTTGCTGAATTCTTAAATTAACCATAATATAAAATGATCTAATCGGGTCTCTGTTTGCCCTACCCTAGAAGTTTAATAGTGCATTTTACTCGCCATTCCACGCGCTTTATGCTAACGCATAGCCCAGTACGCTATCTGAAATAGGAGCGACGTAAATTGAACAAATGTGACAGAATTTCGCTGAATCCTTATATTAACCAAAATATAAAATGATCTAATCGGGTCTCTTATTGCCCTATCATAGAAGTTTCATACTGCATTTTACTCGCCCTTCCACGTGCTTTAAGATGCCGTCTAGCCCAGTACGCTATCTGAAATGGGAGCGACGTAAGTTGAACAAATGTGATACTATTACGCTGAATTCTTATATTATCCATAATATAAAATGATATAATCGGGTCTGTGCTTGCGTTACCCTAGAAGTTTAATAGTGCATTTTACTCGCCATTTCATGCGCTTTGAGATGCCGCTTAGCCCAATACGCTATCTGAAATAGGAGCGACGTAAGTTGAACAAATGTGATAGAATTTCGCTGAATTCTTAAATTAACCATAATATGAAATGATCTAATCGGGTCTCTGTTTGCCCTACCCTAGAAGTTTAATAGTGCATTTTACTCGCCATTTCATGCGCTTTGAGATGCCGCTTAGCCCAATACGCTAGCTGAAATAGGAGCGACGTAAGTTGAACAAATGTGATAGAATTTCGCTGAATTCTTTTATTAACCATAATGTAAAATGATCTAATCGTGTCTCTGTTCGCCCTAGCCTAGAAGTTTAATAGTTGATGTTACTCGCCATTCCACGCGCATTAAGATGCCGCCTAGCCCAGTACGCCATCTGAAATAGGAGCGACCTAAATTGAACAAATGTGATAGAATTTTGCTGAATCCTTAAATTAACCATAATATAAAATGATCTAATCGGGTCACTGCTTGTCCTACCGTAGAAGTTTAATAGTGCATTTTACTCGTCATTTCATGCGCTTTGAGATGCCTCATTGCCCAATACGCTATCTGAAATAGGAGCGACGTAAGTTGAACAAATGTGATAGAATTTCGCTGAATTCTTTTATTAACCATAATGTAAAATGATCTAATCGTGTCTCTGTTCGCCCTAGCCTAGAAGTTTAATAGTTGATGTTACTCGCCATTCCACGCGCATTAAGATGCCGCCTAGCCCAGTACGCCATCTGAAATAGGAGCGACCTAAATTGAACAAATGTGATAGAATTTTGCTGAATCCTTAAATTAACCATAATATAAAATGATCTAATCGGGTCACTGCTTGTCCTACCGTAGAAGTTTAATAGTGCATTTTACTCGTCATTTCATGCGCTTTGAGATGCCGCTTTGCCCAATACGCTATCTGAAATAGGAGCGACGTAAATTGAACGAATGTGATAGTATTTCGCTGAATTCTTTTATTAACCATAATGTAAAATGATCTAATCGGGTCTCTGTTCGCCCCAGCCTAGAAGTTTAATAGTGCATTTTACTCGCCATTTCATGCGCTTTGAGATGCCGCGTAGCCCAATACGCTATCTGAAATAGGAGCGACGTAAATTGAACAAATGTGATAGAATTTCGGTGAATTCTTTTATTAACCATAATGTAAAATGATCTAATCGGGTCTCTGTTCGCCCTAGCCTAGAAGTTTAATAGTGGATGTTACTCGCCATTCCACGCGCATTAAGATGCCGCCTAGCCCAGTACACTATCTGAAATAGGAGCGACCTAAATTGAACAAATGTGATAGAATTTTGCTGAATTCTTAAATTAACCATAATATAAAATGATCTAATCGGGTCTCTGTTTGCCCTACCCTAGAAGTTTAATAGTGCATTTTACTCGCCATTTCATGCGCTTTGAGATGCCGCTTAGCCCAATACGCTATCTGAAATAGGAGCGACGTAAGTTGAACAAATGTGATAGAATTTCGCTGAATTCTTTTATTAACCATAATGTAAAATGATCTAATCGTGTCTCTGTTCGCCCTAGCCTAGAAGTTTAATAGTGGATGTTACTCGCCATTCCACGCGCATTAAGATGCCGCCTAGCCCAGTACGCTATCTGAAATAGGAGCGACCTAAATTGAACAAATGTGATAGAATTTTGCTGAATCCTTAAATTAACCATAATATAAAATGATCTAATCGGGTCACAGCTTGTCCTACCGTAGAAGTTTAATAGTGCATTTTACTCGTCATTTCATGCGCTTTGAGATGCCGCTTTGCCCAATACGCTATCTGAAATAGGAGCGACGTAAATTGAACGAATGTGATAGTATTTCGCTGAATTCTTTTATTAACCATAATGTAAAATGATCTAATCGGGTCTCTGTTCGCCCCAGCCTAGAAGTTTAATAGTGCATTTTACTCGCCATTTCATTCGCTTTGAGATGCCGCGTAGCCCAATACGCTATCTGAAATAGGAGCGACGTAAATTGAACGAATGTGATAGAATTTCGGTGAATTCTTTTATTAACCATAATGTAAAATGATCTAATCGGGTCTCTCTTTGCATTACCCTAGAAGTTTAATAGTGCATTTTACGCGCCATTTCATGCGCATTGAGATGCCGCTTAGCCTAATACGCTATCTGAAATAGGAGCGACGTAAATTGAACAAATGTGATAGAATTTCCTTGAATTCTTATATTAACCAAAATATAAAATGATCTGATCGGGTCCCTGATTGCCCTATCATAGAAGTTTAATAGTGCATTTTACTCGCCATTCCACGCGCTTTAAGATGCCGCCTAGCCCAATACGCTATCTGAAATAGGAGCGACGTAAATTGAACAAATGTGATAGAATTTCCCTGAATTCTTATATAAACCAAAATATAAAATGATCTGATCGGGTCCCTGATTGCCCTATCATAGAAGTTTAATAGTGCATTTTACTCGCCATTCCACGCGCTTTAAGATGCCGCCTAGCCCAGTACGCTATCTGAGATAGGAGCGTCGTAAATTGAACAAATGTGATAGAATTTTGCTGAATTCTTAAATTAACGGTAATATAAAATGACCTAATCGGGTCTCTGTTTGCCCTACCCTAGAAAATTAATAGTGCATTTCACTCGTCATTCCACGCGCTTTAAGATGCCGCCAAGCCCAGTACGCTATCTGAAATAGGAGCAACGTAAATTGAACAAATGTGACAGAATTTTGCTGAATTCTTATATTAAGCGTAATATAAAATGATCTAATCGGGACTCTCTTTGCCTTACCCTAGAAGTTTAATTGTGCATTTCACTCGTCATTTCATGCGCTTTGAGATGCCGCTTAGCGCACTGCGCTATCCGAAATAGGAGAGACGTAATTGAACAAATGTGATAGAATTTCGCTGAATTCTTTTATTAACCATAATGTAAAATGATCTAATCGGGTCTCTGTTCGCCCTAGCCTATAAGTGTAATAGTGCATTTTATTCGCCATTTCATGCGCTTTGAGATGCCGCTTAGCCCAATACACTGTAGCAGCTACGGCACTGCTACCACATCCCTGCCGTGAAAGATCGAGATATTACCCTCGCTTAGTTTCTTTTCTTTAAATGCTTACGGTCTATCTTTCTTTAAAAGTGTACGAACACAGGCGCGTCGTAGACCGGCAACGGACGACGGTTGCCGATTGCGCGACGAGTTTTCTCTGTTGTTTTCTGACCGCGCGCCGCGGTCACCATACGAGAACACGAGGCAGAACCTCTTGCGACTCACCACGTGTACGACCGTGCGACGCAGACCATACCTGTTCTTATTCTATTATATACATTGTAAATAAATTGAGCGTGTAACGCAAATCGGAGTTATCCATTACGCACACATTCACCTCAACACTATCTGAAATTGGAGCGACGTAAATTGAACAAATGTGACAGAATTTCGCTGAATTCTTATATTAACCAAAATATAAAATGATCTAATCGGGTCTCTGATTGCCCTATCATAGAAGTTTAATAGTGCATTTTACTCGCCATTCCACGCGCTTTAAGATGCCGCCTAGCCCAGTACGCTATCTGAAATAGGAGCTACGTAAGTTGAACGAATGTGACAGAATTACGCTGATTTCTTATATTAACCGTAATATAAAATGATCTAATCGGGTCTCTGTTTGCCTTATCCTAGAAGTTTAATAGTGTATTTTACTCGCCATTTCATGCGCTTTGAGATGCCTCTTAGCCCAATACGCTATCTGAAATAGGAGCGACGTAAACTGAACAAATGTGATAGAATTTCGCTGAATTCTTATATTAACCAAAATATAAAATGATCTATTCCGGTCTCTGTTTGCCCTACCCTAGAAGTTTAATAGTGCATTTTACGAGCCATTTATTGCGCTTTGAGATGCAGCTTAGCCCAATACGCTATCTGAAATAGGAGCGACGTAAATTGAACAAAAGTGATAGAATTTCGCTGAATTCTTATTTTAACCTTAATGTAAAATGATCTAATCGGGTCTTTGTTCGCCCTACCCTAGAAGTTTAACAGTGCATTTCACTCGACATTTCATGCGCTCTGAGTTGCCGCTTAGCCCAATAAGCTATCTGAAATAGGGGCGACGTAAATTGAACAAATGTGATAGAACTTCGCTGAATTCTTATATTAACCGTAATATAAAATGATCTGATCGGGTCTCTGCTTGCCCCACCCTAGAAGTTTAATAGTGCATTTTACTCGCCCTTTCGTGCGCTTTGAGATGCCGCTTAGCCCAATACGCTAACTGAAATAGGAGCGACGTAAACTGAACAAATGTGATAGAATTTCGCTGGATTCTTATATTAACCAAAATATAAAATGAACTAATCGGGTCTCTGATTGCCCTATCATAGAAGTTTAATAGTGCATTTTACTCGCCATTCCACGCGCTTTAAGATGCCGCCTAGCCCAGTACGCTATCTGAAATAGGAGCTACGTAAGTTGAACGAATGTGACAGAATTACGCTGATTTCTTATATTAACCGTAATATAAAATGATCTAATCGGGTCTCTGTTTGCCTTATCCTAGAAGTTTAATAGTGTATTTTACTCGCCATTTCATGCGCTTTGAGATGCCGCTTAGCCCAATACGCTATCTGAAATAGCAGCGATGTAAATTGAACAAATGTGATAGAATTTTGCTGAATTCTTAAATTAACCATAATATAAAATGATGTAATCGGGTCTCTGTTCGCCCTACCCTAGAAGTTTAATAGTACATTTCTCTCGTCATTTCATGCGCTTTGAGATGCCGCTTAGCCCAATAGCTATCTGAAATAGGAGCGACGTAAATTGAACTAATGTGATAGAATTTCCCTGAAATTTTATATTAACCGTAATATAAAATGATCTAATCGGGTCTCTGTTTGCATTACCCTAGAAGTTTAATAGTGCATTTTACTCGCCATTCCACGCGCTTTAGGATGCCGCCTATCAGAGTACGCTATCTGAAATAGGAGCGACGTAAGTTGAACAAATGTGATAGAATAACGCTGAATTCTTATATTAACCGTAATATAAAATGGTCTAATCGGGTCTCCGTTTGCCTTATCCTAGAAGTTTAATAGTACATTTCTCTCGTCATTTCATACGCTGTGAGATGCCGCTTAGCCCAATACGCTATCTGAAATAGGAGCGACGTAAATTGAACAAATGTGATAGAATTTCCCAGAAATCTTATATTAAACAATACATAAAATGATCTAAACGGGACTCTGATTGCCCTACCATAGAAGTTTAGTAGTGCATTTTACTCGCCCTTCCACGCGCTTTAAGATGCCGCCTAGCCCAGTACACTATCTGAAATAGGAGCGACGCATGTTGAACAAATGTGATAGAATTACGCTGAATTCTTATATTAACCGTAATATAAAATGATCTAATCGGGTCTCTGTTTGCCTTACCCTAGAAGTTTAATAGTGCATTTTACTCGCCATTTCATGCGCTTTGAGATGCAGCTTAGCCCAATACGCTATCCGAAATAGGAGCGACGTAAATTGAACAAATGTGATAGAATTTCCCTGAAATCTTATATTAAAGAAAATATAAAATGATCTAAACGGGACTCTGATTGCCCTATCATAGAAGTTTAGTAGTGCATTTTACTCGCCCTTCCACGCGCTTTAAGATGCCGCCTAGCCCAGTACACTATCTGAAATAGGAGCGACGTAAATTGAAAAAATGTGATAGAATTTCGCTGAATTCTTTTATTAACCAAAATATAAAATGATCTAATGGGGTCTCTGTTTGCCCTACCCTAGAAGTTTAATAGTGCATTTTACTCGCCCTCTCGTGCGCTTTGAGATGCCGCTTAGCCCAATACGCTATCTGAAATAGGAGCGACGTAAATTGAACAAATGTGATAGAATTTCGCTGAATTCTTATCTTAACCTTCATGTAAAATGATCTAATCGGGTCTCTGATTGCCCTACCCTAGAAGTTTAATAGTGCATTTTACTCGCCCTTTCGTGCGCTTTGAGATGCCGCTTAGCCCAATTCGCTATCAGAAATAGGAGCGACGTAAATTGAACAAATGTGATAGAATTTCGCTGAATTCTTATATTAACCGTAATATAAAATGATCTAATCGGGTCTCTGTTTGCCTTACCCTAGAAGTTTAATAGTGCATTTGACTCGCCATTCCACGCGCTTTAAGATGCCGCCTAGCCCAGTATGCTATCTGAAATAGGAACGACGTAAATTGAACAAATGTGATAGAATTTCGCTGAATTCTTATATTAACCAAAATATAAAATGATCTAATGGGGTCTCTGTTTGCCCTACCCTAGAAGTTTAATAGTGCATTTTACTCGCCCTTTCGTGCGCTTTGAGATGCCGCTTAGCCCAATACGCTGTCTGAAATAGGAGCGACGTAAATTGAACAAATGTGATAGAAGTTCCCTGAATACTTATATTAACCTTAATATAAAATGATGGAATCGGGTCTCTGTTGGCCCTACCCAAGAAGTTTAATAGTGCATTTCTCTCGTCATGTCATGCGCTTTGAGATGCCGCTTAGCCCAATAGCTATCTGAAATAGGAGCGACGTAAATTGAACAAATGTGATAGAATTTCCCTGAAATCTTGTATTAACCGTAATATAAAATGATCTAATCGGGTCTCTGTTTGCATTACCCTCGAAGTTTAATAGTGCATTTTACTCGCCTTTCCACGCGCTTTAAGATGCCGCCTATCCGAGTACGCTATCTGAAATAGGAGCGACGTAAATTGAACAAATGTGATAGAATTTCGCTGAATTCTTATATTAACCAAAATATAAATTGATCTAATCGGGTCTCTGATTGCCCTACCCTAGAAGTTTAATAATGCATTTCACTCGCCATTTCATGCGCTTTGAGATGCCGCTTAGCCCAATACGCTATCTGAAATAGGAGCGACGTAAATTGAACAAATGTGATAGAATTTCGCTGAATTCTTATATTAACCAAAATATAAAATGATCTAATCGGGTCTCTGATTGCCCTACCCTAGAAGTTTAATAGTGCATTTTACTCGCCATTTCATGCGCTTTGAGTTGCCGCCTAGCCCAGTACGCTATCTGAAATAGGAGCTACGTAAGTTGAACAAATGTCACAGAATTACGCTGAATTCTTATGTTAACCGTAATATAAAATGATCTAATCGGGTCTCTGTTTGCCTTATCCTAGAAGCTTAACAGTGCATTTTACTCGTCAATTCATGCGCTTCGCGATGCCGCTTAGCCCAATAAGCTATCTGAAATAGGAGCGACGTAAATTGAACAAATGTCATAGAATTTCGCTGGATTCTTATATTAACCAAAATATAAAATGATCTAATCGGGTCTCTGATTGCCCTATCATAGAAGTTTAACAGTGCATTTTACTCGCCATTCCACGCGCTTTAAGTTGCCGCCTAGCCCAGCATGCTATCTGAAATAGGAGCTACGTAAATTGAACAAATGTGATAGAATTTCCCTGAAATCTTATATTAAACAAAATATAAAATGATGTAATCGGGTCTCTGATTGCCCTACCATAGAAGTTTAGTAGTGCATTTTACTCGCCCTTCCACGCGTTTTAAGATGCCGCCGAGCCCAGTACACTATCTGAAATAGGAGCGACGTATGTTGAACAAATGTGATAGAATTACGCTGAATTCTTATATTAACCGTAATATAAAATGATCTAATCGGGTCTCTGTTTGCCTTACCCTAGAAGTTTAATAGTGCATTTTACTCGCCATCCCATGCGCTTTGAGATGCCGCTTAGCCCAATACGCTATTTGAAATAGGAGCGACGTAAATTGAACAAATGTGATAGAATTACGCTGAATCCTTATATTAACCAAAATATAAAATGATCTAATCGGGTCTCTGATTGCCCTATTATAGAAGTTTAATAGAGCATTTTACTCGCCATTCCACGCGCTTTAAGATGCCGCCTAGCCCAGTATGCTATCTGAAATAGGAACGACGTAAATTGAACAAATGTGATAGAATTACGCTGAATTCTTATATTAACCGTAATATAAAATGGTTTAATCGGATCTCCGTTTGCCCTATCCTAGAAGTTTATTAGTGCATTTTACTCGTCATTCCATGCGCTTTAAGATGCCGCTTAGCCCAATACGCTATCTGAAATAGGAGCGATGTAAATTGAACAAATGTGATAGAATTTCCCTGAAATCTTATATTAACCGTAATATAAAATGATCTAATCGGGTCTCTGTTTGCATTACCCTCGAAGTTTAATAGTGCATTTTACTCGCCTTTCCACGCGCTTTAAGATGCCGCCTATCCGAGTACGCTATCTGAAATAGGAGCGACGTAAGTTGAACAAATGTGATAGAATAACGCTCAATTCTTATATTAACCGTAATATAAAATGGTCTAATCGGGTCTCCATTTGCCTTATCCTAGAAGTTTAATAGTGCATTTTACTTGCCATTTCATGCGCTTTGAGATGCCGCTTAGCCCAATACGCTATCTGAAATAGGAGCGACGTAAATTGAACAAATGTGATAGAATTTCGCTGAATTCTTATATTAACCAAAATATAAAATGATCTAATCCGGTCTCTGTTTGCCCTACCCTAGAAGTTTAATAGTGCATTTTACGAGCCATTTCTTGCGCTTTGAGATGCAGCTTAGCCCAATACGCTATCTGAAATAGGAGCGACGTAAATTGAACAAATGTGATAGAATTTCGCTGAATTCTTATATTAACCAAAATATAAAATGATCTAATCCGGTCTCTGTTTGCCCTACCCTAGAAGTTTAATAGTGCATTTTACGAGCCATTTCTTGCGCTTTGAGATGCAGCTTAGCCCAATACGCTATCTGAAATAGGAGCGACGTAAATTGAACAAATGTGATAGAATTTCGCTGAATTCTTATATTAACCAAAATATGAAATGATCTTATCGGGTCTCTGATTGCCCTACCCTAGAAGTTTGATAGTGCATTTTACTCGCCCTTTCGTGCGCTGTGAGATGCCGCTTAGCCCAATACGCTATCTGAAATAGGAGCGACGTAAATTGAACAAATGTGATAGAATTTCGCTGAATTCTTATATTAACCAAAATATAAAATGATCTAATCGGGTCTCTGATTGCCCTACCCTAGAAGTTTAATAGTGCATTTTACTCGCCATTCCACGCGCTTTAAGTTGCCGCCTAGCCCAGCTCGCTATTTGAAATAGGAGCTACGTAAGTTGAACAAACGTCACAGAATTACGCTGAATTCTTATATTAACCGTAATATAAAATGATCTA
>CAKAJE020000837.1:0-36984 GCA_916610135.2 Macropis europaea
ATGTTCAATTTACGTCGCTCCTATTTCAGATAGCGTATTTGGGATAGGCGGCACCTTAAAATGCATGAAATGACGAGTAAAATGCACTATTAAACTTCTATGATAGGGCAATCAGTGACCCGAATAGATCGTATTATATTATGGTTAATATAAGAATTCTGCGTAATTCTATCACATTTGTTCAATTTATGTCGCTCCTATTTCAGACAGCGTATTGGGCTAAGCGGCACCTTAAAGCGCATGAAATGACGAGTAAAATGCACTATTAAACTTCTATGAAAGGGCAATCAGAGACCCGAATAGATCGTATTATATTATGGTTAATATAAGAATTCTGCGTAATTCTATCACATTTGTTCAATTTATGTCGCTCCTATTTCAGATAGCGTATTGGGTTAGATGGCACCTTACAGCACATGAAATGACCAGTAAAATGCACTATTAAACTTCTACGATAGGGCAATCAGGGACCCGAATTGGTCGTATTATATTATGGTTAATATAAGAATTCTGTGTAATTCTATCACATTTGTTCAATTTACGTCGCCCCTATTTCAGATAGCTTATTGGGCTAGGTGGCATCTTAAAGCGCTTGAAATGTCTAGTAAAATGCACTATTAAACTTCTATGATAGGGTAATCAGAGACCCGATTAGATCATTTTGTATTATTGTTAATATAAGTATTTAACGTAATTTTATCACATTTGTTCAATTTATATCGCTCCTATTTCAGATAGCGTATTGTGCTAGACGGCACCTTAAAGCGCATGAAATGACGAGTAAAATGCTCTATTAAACATCTATGATAGGGCAATCAGAGAACCGTGTAGATCGTAATATATTATGGTTAATATAAGAATTCTGCGTAATTCTATCACATTTGTTCAATTTATGTCGCTCCTATTTCAGATAGCGTATTGTGGTAGGCGGCGTCTTAAAGCACGTGGAATGGCGAGTAAAATGCACTACTAACCTTCTATGATAGGGCAATCTGAGACCCGATTAGATCGTATTATATTATGGTTAATATAAGAATTCTTGCGTAATTCTATCACATTCCTTCAATTTACGTCGCTCCTATTTCAGATAGCGTATTGGGCTAAGCGGCATCTTAAAGCGCATGAAATTACGAGTAAAATGCACTACTAAACTTCTCGGATAGGGCAATCACAGACCCGACAAGGTCATTTTTAAATTATGGTTAATATAAGAATTCTGCGTAATTCTATCACATTTATTCAATTTACATAGCTCCCATTTCAGATAGTGCATTGGGCTAAGCGGCACCTTAAAGCGCATGGAATGACGAGTATAATGCAGTACTAAACTTCTTTGATAGGGCAAGCAGAGACCCGATGAGATCATTTTATATTATGGTTTATATAAGAATTCTGCGTAATTCCAGCACATTTGTTCAATTTACGTCGCCCCTATTTCAGATAGCGTATTGGGCTAGGTGGCATCTTAAAGCGCATGAAATGTCGAGTAAAATGCACTAGCAAACTTCTATGACAGTGCAATCAGAGACCCGATTAGATCATTTTGTATTATTGTTAATATAAGAATTCAACGTAGTTTTATCACATTTGTTCAATTTATGTCGCTCCTATTTCAGATAGCGTATTGGGCTAGGCGGCACCTAAAGCCCATGCTGTGACGAGTAACATCCACTATTAAACTTCTATGATAGGGCAATCAGAGGCCCGAATAGATCGTATTATATTATGGTTAATATAAGAATTCAGCGTAATTTTATCACATTTGTTCAATTTACGTCGCCCATATTTCAGATAGCGTCCTGGGCTAGGCGGCACCTTATAGCGCATGAAATGACGAGTGAAATGCACTATTAAACTTCTATGATAAGGCAATCAGAGACCCGAATAGATCATATTATATTATGGTTAATATAAGAATTCAGCAAAATTCTATCACATTTGTTCAATTTACGTCGCTCCTATTTCAGATAGCGTATTGGGCTAGGCGGCACCTTAAAGCACATGAAATGACGAGTAAAATGCACTAATAAACTTCTATGATAGGGCAATCAGAGATCCGAATGCATCGTATTATATTATGGTTAATATATGAATTCTGCGTAATTCTATCACGTCTGTTCAATTTACGTAGCTCCAATTTCAGATAGCGTTTTGGACTAGGTGGCATCTTGAAGCGCATGAAATGTCGAGTAAAATGCACTATTAAAATTCTAGGCTAGGGCAAACAGAGACCCGATTAGATCATTTTATATTATGGTTAATATAAGAATTCTGCGTAATTCTATCACGTTTGTTCAATTTACGTCGCTTCTACTTCAGGTAGCGTATTGGGCTAAGCGGCATCTTAAAGCGCACGAAATGCCGAGTAAAACGCACTGCTAACCTTCTATGATAGGGCAATCAGAGACCCGCTTAGATCATTTTATATTATGGTTAATTTAAGAATTCAGCGAAATTCTATCACATTTGTTCAATTTACGTTGCCCGTATTTCAGATAGCGTATTGGGCTATGCGGCATCTTAAAGCGCATGAAATTTCGAGTAAAATGCACTACTAAACATCTAGGATAGAGCAACCAGAGACCCGATTAGATTATTTTATATTATTGTTAATATAAGAATGCGGCGTAATTTTATCACATTTGTTCAATTTACGTCGCCCCTGCTTCAGATAGCGTATTGGGCGAGGTTGCATCATAAAGCGCATGAAATGACGAGTACAATGCGCTATTAAAATTCTAGGGTAGGGCAATCAGAGACCCGATTAGATCATTTTATATTATGGTTAATATAAGAATGCAGCGTAATTTTATCACATCTGTTCAATTTACGTCGCTCCTATTTCAGATAGTATATTGGGCTAGGCGGCATCTTAAAGCGCATGATGTGACTAGTAAAATCCACTATTAAACCTCTATGATAGGGCAATCAGAGACCCGAATAGATCGTATTATATTATGGTTAATATAAGGATTCAGCGTAATTTTATCACATTTGTTCAATTTACGTCGCCCCTATTTCAGATAGCGTACTGGGCTAGGCGGCACCTTAAAGCGCATGAAATGGCGAGTGAAGTGCACTATTAAACTTCTATGATAGGGCAATCAGAGACCCGAATATATCATATTCTATTATGGTTAATATAAGAATTCAGTAAAATTCAATCACATTTGTTCAATTCACGTCGCTCCTATTTCAGATAACGTATTGGGTGATTCGGCATCCTAAAGCGCATGAAATGTCGAGTAAAATGCACTACTAAACTTCTCGGATAGGGCAATCAGAGATACGATTAGGTCATTTTAAATTATGGTTAATATAAGAATTCTGCGTAATTCTATCACATTTATTCAATTTACATAGCTCCCATTTCAGATAGTGCATTGGGCTAAGCGGCACCTTAAAGCGCATGGAATGACGAGTAAAATGCAGTACTAAACTTCTTTGATAGGGCAAGCAGAGACCCGATGAGATCATTTTATATTATGGTTTATATAAGAATTCTGGGTAATTCCAGCACATTTGTTCAATTTACGTCGCCAATATTTCAGATAGCGTATTGGGCTAGGCCGCACCTTATAGCGCATGAAATGGCGAGTGAAATGCACTATTAAACTTCTATGATAGGGCAATCAGAGACCCGAATAGATCATATTATATTATGGTTAATATAAGAATTCAGCAAAATTCTATCACATTTGTTCAATTTACGTCGCTCCTATTTCAGAAAGCGTATTGGGCTAGGCGGCACCTTAAAGCGCATGAAATGACGAGTGAAATGCACTATTAAGCTTCTATGATAGGGCAATCAGAGACCCGAATAGATCATATTATATTATGGTTAATATAGGAATTCAGCAAAATTCTATCACGTCTGTTCAATTTACGTAGCTCCAATTTCAGATAGCGTTTTGGACTAGGTGGCATCTTGAAGCGCATGAAATGTCGAGTAAAATGCACTATTAAACTTCTAGGGTAGGGCGAACAGAGACCTGATTAGATCATTTTATATTATGGTTAATATAAGAATGCAGCGTAATTTAATCACATTTGTTCAATTTACGTCGCTCCTATTTCAGATAGCGTATTGGGCTAGGCGGCACCTTAAAGCGCATGATGTGATGAATAAAATCCACTATTAAACTTCTATGATAGGGCAATCGGAGACCCGAATAGATCGTATTATATTATGGTTAATATAAGAATGCAGCGTAATTTTATCACATTTGTTCAATTTACGTCGCCCATATTTCAGATAGCGTACTGGGCTAGGCCGCACCTTATAGCGCATGAAATGGCGAGTGAAATGCACTATTAAACTTCTATGATAGGGCAATCAGAGACCCGAATAGATCATATTATATTATGGTTAATATAAGAATTCAGCAAAATTCTATCACATTTGTTCAATTTACGTCGCTCCTATTTCAGAAAGCGTATTGGGCTAGGCGGCACCTTAAAGCGCATGAAATGACGAGTGAAATGCACTATTAAGCTTCTATGATAGGGCAATCAGAGACCCGAATAGATCATATTATATTATGGTTAATATAGGAATTCAGCAAAATTCTATCACGTCTGTTCAATTTACGTAGCCCCAATTTCAGATTGCGTTTTGGACTAGGTGGCATCTTAAAGCGCATGAAATGTCGAGTAAAATGCACTATTAAACTTCTAGGGTAGGGCAAACAGAGACCCGATTAGATCATTTTATATTATGGTTAATATAAGAATTCTGCGTAACTCTATCACATTTGTTCAATTTATGTCGCTCCTATTTCAGATAGCGTATTGGGCTAAGTGGCATCGTAAATCGCATGCAAGTACGAGTAAAATGCACTACTAAACTTCTCGGATAGGGCAATCACAGACCCGACAAGGTCATTTTAAATTATGGTTAATATAAGAATTCTGCGTAATTCTATCACATTTATTCAATTTACGTCGCCCCTATTTCAGATAGCGTACTGCGCTAGGCGGCACCTTAAAGCGCATGATATGACGAGTAGAATCCACTATTAAACTTCTATGATAGGGCAATCAGAGACCCGAATAGACCGCATTATATTATGGTTAATATAAGAATTCAGCGTAATTTTATCACATTTGTTCAATTTACATCGCCCATATTTCAGATAGCGTACTGGGCTAGGCGTCACCTTAAAGCGCATGAAATATAGAGTAAAATGCACTATTAAACTTCTAGGGTAGGGCAAACAGAGACCCGATTAGATCATTTCATATTATGGTTAATTTAAGAATTCAGAGAAATTCTATCGCATTTGTTCCATTTACGTCGCTCCTATTTCAGATAGTGTAATGGGCTAGGCGGCACCGTAAAACGCATGAAATGACGAGTAAAATGCACTATTAAACTTCTATGATAGGGCAATCAGAGACCCGATTAGGTCATTTTATATTATGGTTAATATAAGAATTCTGCGTAACTCTGTCACATTTGTCCAATTTACGTAGCTCCAATTTCAGATTGCGGACTGGGCTAGGCGGCATCTTAAAGCGCATGAAATGACGAGCAAGATGCACTACCAAACTTCTCGGATAGAGCTAACAGAGACCCGATTAGGTCATCTTATATTATGGTTGATATAAGAATTCAGCGAAATTTTATCACATTTGTTCAATTTACGTCGCCCCTATTTCAGATAGTGTATTGGGATCGGTGGCATCTCAAAGCGCATGAAATGTCGAGTAAAATGAACTATTAAAATTCTAGGGTAGGGTAAACAGAGACCCGATTAGATCATTTTATGTTATGGTTAATTTAAGAATTCAGCGAAATTCTATCACATATGTTCAATTTACGTCGCTCCTATTTCAGATAGCGTATTGGGCTAGACGGCATCTTAAAGCGCATGAAATGACGAGTAAAATGCCCTATTAAACTTCTATGATAGGGCAATCAGAGACCCGATTAGATCATTTTATATTATTGTTAATATATGAATTCCACGTAATTTTATCACATTTGTTCAATTTATGTCGCTCCAATTTCCGATAGCGTATTGTGCTAGGCGGCACCTTAAAGCGCACGAAATGACGAGTAAAATGCACTATTAAACTTCTATGATAGGGCAATCAGAGACCCGACTAGATCGTATTATATTATGGTTAAAATAAGAATTCTGCGTAATTCTATCACATTTGTTCAATTTATGTCGCTCCTATTTCAGATAGCGTATTGGGCTAGGCGGCACCTTAAAGCGCACGAAGTGGCGAGTACAATGCACTATTAAACTTCTATGATAGGGCAATCAGAGACCTGATTAGATCATTTTATAATATTGTTAATATAAGAATTCAACGTAATTTTATCACATTTGTTCAATTTATATCGCTCCTATTTCAGATAGCGTATTGGGCTAGGCGGCACCTTAAAGCGCATGAAATGACGAGTAAAATGCACTATTAAACTTCTATGATAGGGCAATCAGAGAACCGAATTGATCGTATTATATTATGGTTAATATAAGAATTCTGCGTACTTCTATCACGCTTGTTCAACTTACGTCGCCCCTATTACAGATAGCGTATTGGACTGGGTAGCATCTTAAAGCGCATGAAATGTCGAGTAAAATGCACTATTAAACTGCTAGGGTAGGGAAAACAGAGACCCGAATAGATCATATTATATTATGGTTAATATAAGAATTCAGCAAAATTCTATCACATTTGTTCAATTTACGTCGCTCCTATTTCAGATAGCGTATTGGGCTAGGCGGCACCTTAAAGCACATGAAATGACGAGTAAAATGCACTAATAAACTTCTATGATAGGGCAATCAGAGACCCGAATACATCGTATTATATTATGGTTAATATATGAATTCTGCGTAATTCTATCACGTCTGTTCAATTTACGTAGCTCCAATTTCAGATAGCGTTTTGGACTAGGTGGCATCTTGAAGCGCATGAAATGTCGAGTAAAATGCACTATTAAACTTCTAGGGTAGGGCGAACAGAGACCTGATTAGATCATTTTATATTATGGTTAATATAAGAATGCAGCGTAATTTAATCACATTTGTTCAATTTACGTCGCTCCTATTTCAGATAGCGTATTGGGCTAGGCGGCACCTTAAAGCGCATGATGTGATGAATAAAATCCACTATTAAACTTCTATGATAGGGCAATCGGAGACCCGAATAGATCGTATTATATTATGGGTAATATAAGAATGCAGCGTAATTTTATCACATTTGTTCAATTTACGTCGCCCATATTTCAGATAGCGTACTGGGCTAGGCCGCACCTTATAGCGCATGAAATGGCGAGTGAAATGCACTATTAAACTTCTATGATAGGGCAATCAGAGACCCGAATAGATCATATTATATTATGGTTAATATAAGAATTCAGCAAAATTCTATCACATTTGTTCAATTTACGTCGCTCCTATTTCAGAAAGCGTATTGGGCTAGGCGGCACCTTAAAGCGCATGAAATGACGAGTGAAATGCACTATTAAGCTTCTATGATAGGGCAATCAGAGACCCGAATAGATCATATTATATTATGGTTAATATAGGAATTCAGCAAAATTCTATCACGTCTGTTCAATTTACGTAGCCCCAATTTCAGATTGCGTTTTGGACTAGGTGGCATCTTAAAGCGCATGAAATGTCGAGTAAAATGCACTATTAAACTTCTAGGGTAGGGCAAACAGAGACCCGATTAGATCATTTTATTTTATGGTTAATATAAGAATTCTGCGAAATTCTATCACATTTGTTCAATTTATGTCGCTCCTATTTCAGATAGCGTATTGGGCTAAGTGGCATCGTAAAGCGCATGCAAGTACGAGTAAAATGCACTACTAAACTTCTCGGATAGGGCAATCACAGACCCGACAAGGTCATTTTAAATTATGGTTAATATAAGAATTCTGCGTAACTCTGTCACATTTGTCCAATTTACGTAGCTCCAATTTCAGATTGCGGACTGGGCTAGGCGGCATCTTAAAGCGCATGAAATGACGAGCAAGATGCACTACCAAACTTCTCGGATAGAGCTAACAGAGACCCGATTAGGTCATCTTATATTATGGTTGATATAAGAATTCAGCGAAATTCTATCACATATGTTCAATTTACGTCGCTCCTATTTCAGATAGCGTATTGGGCTAGACGGCATCTTAAAGCGCATGAAATGACGAGTAAAATGCCCTATTAAACTTCTATGATAGGGCAATCAGAGACCCGATTAGATCATTTTATATTATTGTTAATATATGAATTCCACGTAATTTTATCACATTTGTTCAATTTATGTCGCTCCAATTTCCGATAGCGTATTGTGCTAGGCGGCAGCTTAAAGCGCACGAAATGACGAGTAAAATGCACTATTAAACTTCTATGATAGGGCAATCAGAGACCCGACTAGATCGTATTATATTATGGTTAAAATAAGAATTCTGCGTAATTCTATCACATTTGTTCAATTTATGTCGCTCCTATTTCAGATAGCGTATTGGGCTAGGCGGCACCTTAAAGCGCACGAAGTGGCGAGTACAATGCACTATTAAACTTCTATGATAGGGCAATCAGAGACCTGATTAGATCATTTTATAATATTGTTAATATAAGAATTCAACGTAATTTTATCACATTTGTTCAATTTATATCGCTCCTATTTCAGATAGCGTATTGGGCTAGGCGGCACCTTAAAGCGCATGAAATGACGAGTAAAATGCACTGTTAAACTTCTATGATAGGGCAATCAGAGAACCGAATTGATCGTATTATATTATGGTTAATATAAGAATTCTGCGTACTTCTATCACGCTTGTTCAACTTACGTCGCCCCTATTACAGATAGCGTATTGGACTGGGTAGCATCTTAAAGCGCATGAAATGTCGAGTAGAATGCACTAGTAAACTTCTAGGATAGGGCAATCAGAGACCCGATAAGGTCATCTTATGTTTTGATTAATATAAGAATTCTGCGTAATCCTATCACGTTTGTTCAATTTATGTAGCTCCAATTTCAGATAGCGTATTGGGCTAGACGGCATCCTAAAGCGCATGATATGTCGAGTAAAATGCACTATTAAACTTCTAGGGTAGGGCAAACAGGGACCCGACTAGATCATTTTATATTATGGTTAATATAAGGATTCAACGAAATTCTATCACATTTGTACAATTTACGTCGCTCCTACTTCAGATAGCGTATTGTGCTAACCGGCACCTTAAAGCGCATGAAATGACGAGTAAAATGAACTATTAAACTACTATGATAGGGCAATCAGAGACCCGAATAGATCATATTATATTATGGTTAAAATAAGAATTCTGCGTAATTGTATCACGTTCGTTTAATTTACGTACCTCCAATTTCAGATAGCGTATTGGGCTGTCTGGTATCTTAAAGCGCATGAAATTCCGAGCAAAATTCACTATTAAACTTCTATGATAGGGCAATCAGAGACCCGATTGGATCATTTTAAATTATGGTTAATATAAGAATTCAGTGAAATTTTATCACATTTGTTCAATTTACGTCGCTCCTATTTCAGATAGCGTATTGGTCTAAGCGGGACCTTAAAGCGCATGAAATGACGAGTATAATGCACTATTAAACTTCTATGATAGGGCAATCAGAGTCCCGATTAGATCATTTCAAATTATTGTTAATATAAGAATTCAACGTAATTTTATCCCATTTGTTCAATTTACGTCGCCCCTATTACAGATAGCGTATTGGACTGGGTGGCATCTTAAAGCGCATGAAATGTCGAGTAAAATGCACTATTAAACTGCTAGGGTAGGGAAAACAGAGACCCGATTAGATCATTTTATATTATGGTTAATTTAAGAATTCAGCGAAACTCTATCACACTTGTTCAATTTACGTAGCTCCAATTTCAGTTAGCGTATTGGGCTAGGCGGCACCTTAAAGCGCATGGAATGACGAGTTAAACGCACTATCAAACTTCTATGATAGGGACATCAGAGACGCGATTAGATCATTTTATATTATTGTTAATATAAGAATTCAGCGAAATTCCAACACATTAGTTTAATTTACGTCGCTTCAACTTCAGATAGCGTATTGGGCTAGGCGGCTCCTTAAAGCGCATGAAATGACGAGTAAAATGCACTATTAAACTTCTATGATAGGGCAATCAGAGGCCCGAATAGATCGTATTATATTATGGTTAATATAAGAATTCTGCGTAATTCTATCACGTTTGTTCAATTTACGTATCTCCAATTTCAGATAGCGTATTGGGCTACGTGGCACCTTAAAGCGCATGAAATGTCGAGTAAAAGGCACTATTAAACTTCTAGGGTAGGGCAAACAGAGACCCGATTAAATCATTTTATATTATGGTTAATTTAAGAATTCAGCGAAATTCTATCACACTTGTTCAATTTACGCCGCTCCTGTTTCAGATAGTGTATTGGGCTAAGCGGCACCTTAAATCGCATGAAATGACGAGTAAAATGCACTATTAAACTTCTATGATAGTGCAATCAGAGACCCGAATAGATCGTATTATATTATGGTTAATATAAGTGAGGTGAATGTTTGCGTAATGGATAACTCCGATTTGCGTTACACGCTCAATTTATTTACAATTAATATCACAGAATGAGAAACAGGTAATTGTCTGCGCCGCGCGGTCGTACACGTGGTGAGTCGCAAGAGGTTCTGCCTCGTGTTTTCTGCCTGGTGACCGCGGCGCGCGGTCAGAAACAAAAGAAAAAACTCGTCGCGCGATCGGCAACCGTCGTCCGTTGCCGGCCTACGACGCGCCTGTGTCCGTAGAATTTTAAAGAAAGATAGGCCGGAAGCATTTAAAGAAAAGAAAGTTAGCGAGGGTAAAATTTCGATCTTTCACTGCAGGGATGTGGTAGCATTGCCGTAACTGCTACAACACCCCCCTGCCAGTGATTTACCTAATCACGAAAATCCAACTGTTGTAGAATGCCTTTCGATGCGTCGTGTCGTACGAAAACATGCTCGGAACTGGCAAGGTCTTTGTACACGAAGGTCCGCCGTGACCCATGGTGAGAACCTGCGACTGGGCTCAGATCCTGGAAATGTTGTCGCAGTTCCTTTACAAATGAAGTTGCGCCAGTGTCAGCTTCACCTGGACGCGGAGACAGGAATTCTCCAGGAAGTCGCAATGGTTCGCCGTACACCAACTCTGCTGCCGTTGCTTTTAAATCCTCCCTCCAGGCTGAACGAATACCCAGCAACGTGGTGGGAAGAATCTCTGTCCAACGTTGATTTTCATGGCAACGTTTGGCTGCATTTAACTGACGGTGGAAACTTTCCACCATCCCATTAGCCGCCGGGTGATATGCCATAGTTCTTAAATGTCTGCTACCTGTTAACAAGCTTAATTGTTTAAAAAGATTGGACTCAAATTGTCTACCTTGGTCCGTGGTGATCCTTAGTGGCGTTCAAAACCGAACAATCCACCTCTCATAAAAGGCTCGAGCTACTGTGGCTGCTTCCTGGTCGCGGAGAGGTATTGCGTCAGGCCAGCGCGTAAAGCGATCCACGCAGGTAAGGCAATATCTGTATCCTTCGGAGACAGGTAGGATGACAATGTCCAAATGAACATGTTCGAACCTCGCCGATGTTCGCGAAAAAGAACCGAGGGGTGCTGATACGTGCCAGGAGATCTTGGAGCGTTGACATTGGAGACAGTTCCGGGCCCATCTTCTGCAGTCTGTTTTGATCGATGGCCAAATGTACCTTTGCGTGATCAGTTTGACAGTGGCGTTGATTCCTGCATGCGATATTTTGTGTAGTGCGTTGAATGCAGTTTGACGAAACGATTTTGTGAGGAAAGGGCGAACGGTGTCTGTAGATATGTCACAGCAAATTTGTTGTGTACTTCCAGGAATGGATATGCGTTTTAAATTCAAACCGGTGTTGCCTTGTAAGTACGTCAGTAATTCCTCGTCTTCTTCTTGCGATTTGGCCAGCATTTCAAAATCCAAAGTCTCTTCGACTTCGTCCACTCTTGAAAACGCATCGGCGACAACGTTATCTCGACCTGCTACGCGGCGGATGTCTGATGAGAATTCACTAATGAAGCTGAGATATCGAAATTGTCTTGGGGTGAATTTTTCTGGTTTCTGTTGGAAAGCGTAAATGATTGGTTTGTGGTCTGTGACGATAGTGAAAGTTCTTCCCTCGATCATATGACGGAAATATTTGACTGCGAGGTAGATAGCGAGTAATTCTCTGTCGTATGTAGCGTATTTCTGTTCCGTTGAGCTGAGTTTTTTTGAAAAGAATCCCAGTGGTTCCCAATTATCACCGATGCGTTGTTGAAGCGCGGCGCCAACAGCAGAATTCGAGGCGCCGCATATGATGGCCAATGGTGCGTCGATTTCAGGGTGTGTTAGTAGAGTAGCCTCTACCGACGCATTTTTAGAGTCTTCAAATGCTGCGGTGGCGTCTGGTGTCCAATTTACAGGTGCGCTGCCTTTTATATTGTCCGCCAGCATGTCGTTCAGAGGTGCATGTACCTGTGCGGCTTTAGGTATGAAACGTCTATAAAAATTTACCATACCTAAAAACTGCCGTAATTGTTTCGCTGTGGTCGGCCGTGGATACTTTAAAATGGCCTCAACCTTTCCGGTGGATGGTCGGGTGCCTGATTCCGACACCAGGTAGCCTAAAAATTTTAACTCCGTCCTTCCGAAGATACATTTTGAAGTATTTATCACTATACCGTATCGTTTTAGCCGTTCAAAAACTATCTTGAGGTGTTGAAGGTGTTCCTCTTCGGATGTTGAAGCCACCAGTATGTCGTCAATGTACGCAAAACAAAAGTTCAAACCTCGCAACGCTTCATCGATAAAGCGCTGAAAGGTTTGAGCCGCGTTGCGTAACCCAAACGACATGAACGGAAGTTCAAATAATCCGAAAGGAGTGGTAATGGCTGTCTTCGGAATACCTTCTGGTGCAACGGGGATTTGGTTGTAAGCTCGAACGAGATCAATGGTCGAAAAAATTTTCTTACCCCGCAAAGTTTGTGCAAAATCTTCAATATGCCTGACGGGATATCGGTCCGGCAAGGTCCTGGCGTTGACAGCACGATAATCGCCACATGGTCTCCATTCGTCACTTCCTTTTTTGGGTACCATGTGCAAAGGTGACGACCAGCTACTCTCCGACGGTCGTGTTGTTCCTAATCACGACGTGGTTTCAAATTCCTTTTTGGCTGCCTGTAGCCTACCTGATGCAAGACGCCGTGGTTTGCAGGTAACAGGTGGACCAGGTGCAGTACGAATGTGGTGCATCGTGCTGTGTTTTGGCTAGGAAGGTGTTCCTTCCGGTTTCGTAATTTCGGGAAATCGCTGGAGTAGAACATGATAAGCGGATTCCCCGAAGACTGTTTTGATGCTCGGGACGTCTTCGCGGGCAGGCATTCCTCGTGTCGAGAGAGACGTCACTTGATCTAAGAGACGGCGATTGCGAACGTCTACTATTAGTCCGAAGTGAGCGAGGAAATCGACCCCGATTATGGGCCTGGAGACGTCGGCGATTACGAATCTCTATGTGAAAACCCGACGTAACCCTAAATTGAGAGTTAAAGTCGTAGTCCCGTACGTTGCGATGGTGGTGCCGTTTGCTGCGGAAAGCTCGTAGTTTGATTTTTCACGCCGTCCTCGGATCATTGCTCGTGGAAAGACACAGAGGTCGGCGCCTGTGTCGACCAAAAATTGCGTCTTCGTGTCGTAATCTATAACGAAGAGACGGCGTAAAGTCGGGCTGGGGTAGCTAGCCGTCGTTAACGACTGCCCGGAATGTTTCCCGCCTGGAAGGTGCGCGGCCTAATGCAGTCCCTTGCGTCGGTACCGAAACTCCAGTGGTACCAGCAAATTCCATCCTTGACATGTGTGCGCTTCCTCGATCGAGATCCGGAACGGCTCCGAGGACGTGAACGGGATCGAGGCTCCCTATCTCTCCGCGAGGTACGATCGCTCGTCATTTCTTGACGAAGCGCCGCTATTTCTTCTCGTAGCGACAGAGCGAGCTGCGACATTTTCAATTGCAATAAAGCCTCGAGGGACCTATCTGCGTCGATTTCCTGCGGCGCCGGGGGTGACGCTTCGGCAATTTGATGGCGATGAGGCCTGGTTTCGGTGATAGCTTCCGCCAGCTCGGCCACTTTGTCCAGTTCCGTGTCCTTCTGCGTGGCTAAAATTACCTGCGTGCTCGTCGGTAACATACCTAGCCAAAGGATTCGCAATAAGGCGTCTGATACTTGCGTCCCGGCTAGGCTGCGCAGATGCCTCTAAAATTGCGAAGGTTTTCGATCACCGATTTCCTCATGCTCCAGGAGGCGTCGCGTCTTCTGCTCTTGAGACACGCTCAAACGTCGGATCAGCTCGGTTTTTAATTTTTCATTCTGTCCGGTCGCTGGCGGGTTCATTATTATGTCTCGATCCTCTCTGGCGTAGCGTGGATCCAGGGCTCTCAGGATATACCCGAACCTGGTGCTGTCGGTGGTCACTACGGATACCTCAAAACTCCTTTCCACCATGCTGAACCACATTTCCGGATCGCTAGGACAAAAATCCGGTAGACGAACGGCGACTCTTTCTATCGACGCTCTGCTCGTGGAGGCGTTGGCAGGGATATCCACGTTCATGGCTGTATTGCTGCTTCAGCGGAGAGATCACTTACACTTTTGGCAGTTCTGCACGAATTACACTGTTGCATAAAAAGTTCACGGAAGTCTTTAAAGAAATACGGTCGATGGAGAGAAAAAAAAATTGTCTTGTCACGATCACGATCACGATCACGATCACTTCACGATCACGTCGCGATCACGTCGGGGTCACCAATAATTGAGGTGAATGTGTGCGTAATGGATAACTCCGATTTGCGTTATACGCTCAATTTATTTACAATTAATATAACAGAATGAGAAACAGGTAAGTGTCTGCGTCGCGCGGTCGTACACGTGGTGAGTCGCAAGAGGTTCTGCCTCGTGTTTTCTGTCTGGTGACCGCGGCGCGCGGTCAGAAAACAAAAGAAAAAACTAGTCGCGCGATCGGCAACTGCCGTCCGTTGCCGGCCTACGACGCGCCTGTGTCCGTACACTTTTAAAGAAAGATAGGCCGGAAGCATTTAAAGAAAAGAAAGTTAGCGAGGGTAATATTTCGAACTCTGACTGCAGGGATGTGGTAGCAGTGCCGTAACTGCTACATAGGAATTCTGCGTAATTCTATTGCATTTGTTCAATTTATGTCGCTCCTACTTCAGATAGCGTATTGGGCTAAGCGGCATCTTAAAGCGCACGAAATGTCGAGTAAAATGCACTACTAAACTTCTGGGATAGGGCAATCTGAGACCCGAATAGATCATAATATACTATGGTTAATATAAGAATTCTGAGTAATTCTATCACATTTGTTCAATTTACGTCGCTCCTACTTCAAGTAGTGTATTTGGCTAAGCGGCATCTTAACGCGAATGAAATGTCGAGTAAAATGTACTATTAAACATGTAGGGTCGGGCAAACAGAGAGCCGATTAGATCATTTTATATTACGGTTAATTTAAGAATTCAGCGTAATTCTATCACATTTGTTCAAGTTACGTCGCTCCTACTTCATACAGTGTATTGGGCCGAGCGGCACCTTAAAGCGCATGAAATGTCGAGTAACATGCACTATTAAACTTCTAGGGTAGGGCAAACAGAGACCCGATTAGATCATTTTATATTATGGTTCATTTAAGAATTCGCTCGAAATTTTATCACATTTATTCAATTTACGTCGCTCCTATTTCAGATAGCGTATTGGGCTATGTGGCATCTTAAAGCGCATGAAATGGCGAGTAAAATGCACTATTAAACTTCTATGCTCTGGCAATCAGAGACCCGTTTAGATCATTTTATATTATGATTAATATAAGAATTCTGCGTAATTCTATCACATTTGTTCAATTTACGTCGCTCCTATTTCAGATAGCGTATTTGGCTAAGCGGCCTCTTAACGCGCATGAAATGGCGAGCAAAATGCGCTATTAAACTTCTAGGGTGGGGCAAACAGAGACCCGATTAGATCATTTTATATTATGGTTAATATAAGAATTCTGCGTAATTCTATCACATTTGTTCAATTTACGTCGCACCTATTTCAGATAGCGTATTGGGCTAAGCGGCACCTTAAAGCGCATGAAATGACGAGTAAAATGCACTACTGAACTTCTATGATAGGGTAATCAGAGACCCGAGTAGAATATATTATATTATGGTTAATATAAGAATTCTGCGTAATTCTCTCACATTTGTCCAATTTACGTCGCTCCTACTTCAGATAGCGTATTGGGCTAAGCGGCATCTTAAAGCAAATAAAATGCCGAACAAAATGCACTATTAAACTTCTATCATGGGGCAATCAGAGACCTGATTAGATCATCTTATATTATGGTTAATATAAGAATTCTGCGTAATTCTATCATATTTGTTCAATTTACGTATCTCCACTTTGAGATAGCGGATTGGGCTAGACGGCAACTTAAAGCTCATGAAATGACGAGTAAATTGCACTACTAAACCTCTACGATAGGGCAATCAGAGACCCGATTAGATCATTTCAAATTATGGTTCATATAACAATTCTGCGTATTTCTATCACATTTGTTCAATTTACGTCGCTCCTACTTCAGATAGCGTATTGGTCTAAGCGGCATCTTAAAGCGCATGAAATGACGACTCAAATGCACTATTAAACTTCTATGATAGGGCAATCAGAGACCCGAAAAGATCATATTATATTATGGTTAATATAAGAATTCTGCGTAATTCTATCACATTTGTGCAATATACTTTGCTCCTATTTCAGATAGCGTATTGGGATAGGCTGCATCTTAAAGCGCATGAAATGTCGAGTAACATGCACTATTAAACTTCTATGATAGGGCAATCAGAGACCCGAAAAGATCATATTATATTATGGTTAATATAAGAATTCTGCGTAATTCTATCACATTTGTGCAATATACTTTGCTCCTATTTCAGATAGCGTATTGGGATAGGCTGCATCTTAAAGCGCATGAAATGTCGAGTAACATGCTCTATTAAACTTCTAGGATAGGGCAAACAGACAGCCGATTAGATCATTTTATATTATGGTTAATATAAGAATTCAGCGAAATTCTATCACATTTATTCAATTTCCTTTCCTCCTATTTCAGATAGCGTATTGGGATAGGCGGCATCTTAAAGCGCATGAAATGTGGAGTAAAATGCACTACTGAACTTCTCGGATAGGGCAATCAGAGACCCGGTTAGGTCATATTATATTATGATTAATATAAGAATTCAGCGTTATTCTATCACATTTGTTCAATTTACGTCGCTCCTATTTCAGATGGGATATTGGGCTAGACGGCATCTTAAAGCGCGTGGAATAACGAGTAAAATGCACTACTAACCTTCTATGATAGGGTAATCAGAGAACCGATTAGATCATTCTATATTATGGTTAATATAAGAATTTCTGCGTAATTCTATCACATTTGTTCAATTTATGTCGCTCCTATTTTACATAGCGTATTGGGCTGGGCGGCACCTTAAACCGCATGAAATGACGAGTAAAATACACTATTAAACTTCTATGATAGGGTAATCAGAGGCCCGAGTAGATCATATTATATTATGGTTAATATAAGAATTCTGCGTAATTCTATCACATTTGTTGAATTTACGTCGCTCCTACTTCAGATAGCGTATTGGGCTAAGCGGCATCTTAAAGCGCATGAAATGTCGAGTAAAATGCAACACTAAACTTCTAGGATAGGGCAATCAGAGACCCGATTAGGTCTTCTTATATTTTGATTAATATAAGAATCCAGCGTAATTCTATCACATTTGTTCAATTTACGTCGCTCCAGTTTCAGGTAGCGTATTGGGGTAAGCGGCACCTTAAAGCGCATGAAATGACGAGTAAAATGCACTATTAAACTTCTATGATAGGGCAATCAGAGACCCGATTAGATCATTTTATATTATTGTTAATATAAGAATTCAGCGTAATATTGTCACAGTTGTTCAATTTAGGTCGCTCCTATTTCAGATAGCGTATTGGGGTAGGCGGCATTTTAAAGCGCATGGAATGACCAGTAAAATGCACTATTAAGCTTCTATGATAGGGCAATCAGAGACCCGATTAGATCATTCTATATTATGGTTAATATAAGAATACTGCGTAATTCTATCACATTTGTTTAATTTATGTCGCTCCTATTTTACATAGCGTATTGGGCTGTGCGGCACCTTAAAGCGCATGAAATGACGAGTAAAATGCACTATTAAGCTTCTATGATAGGGCAATCAGAGACCCGAATATATCATATTATATTATTGTTAATATAAGAATTCTGCGTAATTCTATCACGTTTGTTCAATTTCCGTAGCTCCAGTTTCAGATAGCGTATTGGGCTATGTGGCATCTGAAGGCACATGAAATGTCGAGCAAAATGCACTACTAAACTTATCGGATAGGGCAATCAGAGACCCGATTAGATCATTTTATATTATGTTTAATATAAGAATGCAGCGTAATTCTATCACATTTGTTCCATTTATGTCACTCCTATTTCAGATAGCGTATTGGGCTAGGCGGCAGCTTAAAGCGCATGAAATGTAAAGTAAAATGCACTAAAAAACTTCTCGAATAGGGCAATCAGAGACCCGATTAGATCGTTTTATATTATGGTTCATATAAGAATTCAGCGTAATTTTATCACATTTGTTCAATTTACGTCGCCCCTATTTAAGATAGCGTACTCTGCTAGGCGGCTCCTTAAAGCGCATGAAATGACGAGTAAAATGCACTATTAAACTTCTAGAGTAGGGCAAACAGGGACCCGATTAGAGCATTCTATGTTATGGTTAATATAAGAATTCTGCGTTATTCTATCACATTTGTTCAATTTACGTCGCTCCTATTCCAGACAGCGAATTGGGCTAGGCGGATCCTTAGAGCGCATGCAATGACGAGTAAAATGCACTATTAAACTTCTATGATAGGGCAATCAGAGACCCGAATAGACCATATTATATTATGGTTAATATAAGAATTCTGCGTAATTCTATCACGTTTGTTCAATTTACGTCGCTCCAACTTCAGATAGCGTATTGGGCTAAGCGGCATCTGAAACGCGTGGAATGACGAGTAAAACGCACTACTATCCTTCTATGGTAGGGCAATCTGAGACTCGGTTAGGTCATTTTATATTATGGTTAATATAAGAATTCCGGGTAATTCTATCACAATTGTTCAATTTACGTCGCTCCTTTTTCAGATAGCGTATTGGGCTAGGCCGCATCTTAAAGCGCATGAAATGGCGAGTAAAATGCACTGTTAAACTTCTATAATAGGGCAATCAGAGACCCGATTAGATCATTCTACATTATGGTTAATATAAGAATTCTGCGTAATTCTATCACATTTGTTCTATTTACGTTGCTCCTATTCCAGACAGTGAATTGGGCTAGGCGGCACCTTAGAGCGCATGCAATGACGAGTAAAATGCACTATTAAACATCTCTGATAGGGCAATCAGAGACCCGAATATATCATATTATATTATTGTTAATATAAGAATTCTGCGTAATTCTATCACGTTTGTTCAATTTCCGTAGCTCCAGTTTCAGATAGCGTATAGGGCTATGCGGCATCTTAAGGCACATGAAATGGGCGAGCAAAATGCACTACTAAACTTATCGGATAGGGCAATCAGAGACCCGATTAGGTCATCTTATATTATGATTAATCTAAGAATTCAGCGTAATTCTATCACATTTGTTCAATTTACGTCGCTCCTATTTCAGATAGTATATTGGGCTAGGTAGCATCTTAAAGCGCATGAAATGTCGAGTAAAATGCACTATTAAGCTTCTAAGGTAGGGCAAACAGAGACCCGATTAGATCATTTTATATTATGGTTAATTTAAGAATTCAGCGAAACTCTATCACACTTGTTCAATTTACGTAGCTCCAATTTCAGATAGCATATTGGGCTAGGCGGCATCTTAAAGCGCGTGGAATGACGAGTAAAATGCAATACTAACCTTCTATGATAGGGCAATCAGAGACACGATTAGATCATTTTATATTATGGTTAATATAAGAATTCTGCGTAATTCTATCACATTTGTTCAATTTACGTCGCTCCAACTTCAGATAGCATATAGGGATAAGCGGCACCTTAAAGCGCATGAAATGCCGAGCAAAACGCACTATAAAACTTCTAGGATAGGGTAATCAGAGACCCGATTAGGTCATCTTATATTATGATTTATATAAGAATTCAGCCTAATTCTATCACATTTGTTCAATTTACGTCGCTCCTATTTCAGATAGCGTATTGGGCTAGGCGGCATCTTAAACCGCATGGAATGACGAGTAAAATGCACTGCTAACCTTCTCGGATACGGCCATCAGAGACCCGATTAGATCATTTTATATTATGTTTAATATAAGAATGCAGCGTAATTCTATCACATTTGTTCCATTTATGTCACTCCTATTTCAGATAGCGTATTGGGCTAGGCGGCAGCTTAAAGCGCATGAAATGTAAAGTAAAATGCACTAAAAAACTTCTCGAATAGGGCAATCAGAGACCCGATTAGATCGTTTTATATTATGGTTAATATAAGAATTCAGCGTAATTTTATCACATTTGTTCAATTTACGTCGCCCCTATTTAAGATAGCGTATTGGGCTAGGCGGCACCTTAAAGCGCATGAAATGACGAGTAAAATGCACTATTAAACTTCTAGGGTAGGGCAAACAGGGACCCGATTAGATGGTTTCATATTGTGGTTAGTTTAAGAATTCAGCGAAACTCTATCACACTTGTTCAACTTACGTAGCTCCAATTTCAGATAGCGTATTGGGCTAGGCGGCACCTTAAAGCGCATGGCATGACGAGTAAAATGAACTACTAACCTTCTGTTATAGGGCAATCAGAGACCCGATTAGCTCATTTTATGTTATGGTTAATATAAGAATTCAGCGAAATTTTATCACATTTGTTCAATTTACGTCGCCCCTATTTCAGATAGCGTATTGGGCTAGGTGGCATCTTAAAGCGCATGAAATGTCGAGTAAAATGCACTATTAAACTTCTATGATAGGGCAATCAGAGACCCGATTAGATCATTTTATATTATTGTTAATATAAGAATTCAACGTAATTTTATCACATTTGTTCAATTTACGTAGCTCCTGCTTCAGATAGCGTATTCGTCTAAGCAGCATCCCAAAGCGCATGAAATGTCGAGTAAAGTGCACTATTAAACTTCTAGGATGGGGCAATCAGAGACCCGATTATATCGTCGTATATTATGGTTAATTTAAGAATTCGTCGTAACTCTATCACATTTGTTTAATTTACGTAGCTCTAATTTCGGATTGCGTATTGGGATAGGGTGCACCTTAAAGCGCATGAAATGACGAGTAAAATCCACTATTAAACTTCAATGATAGGGCAACCAGAGACCCGATGAGATCATTTTATATTATTGTTAGTATAAGAATTCAACGTAATTTTATCACATTTGTTCAATTTACGTCGCCCCTATTTCAGATAGCGTATTGGGCTAGGTGGCATCTTAAAGCGCATGAAATGTCGAGTAAAATGCACTATTAAACTTCTATGATAGGGCAATCAGAGACCCGATTAGATCATTTTATATTATTGTTAATATAAGAATTCAACGTAATTTTATCACATTTGTTCAATTTACGTAGCTCCTGCTTCAGATAGCGTATTCGTCTAAGCAGCATCCCAAAGCGCATGAAATGTCGAGTAAAGTGCACTATTAAACTTCTAGGATGGGGCAATCAGAGACCCGATTATATCGTCGTATATTATGGTTAATTTAAGAATTCGTCGTAACTCTATCACATTTGTTTAATTTACGTAGCTCTAATTTCAGATCGCGTATTGGGATAGGGTGCACCTTAAAGCGCATGAAATGACGAGTAAAATGCACTATTAAACTTCTATGATAGGGCAATCAGAGACCCGAATAGATCATATTATATTACGGTTAATATAAGAATTCTGCATAATTCTATCACATTTGTTCAATTTACGTCGCTCCTGTTTCAGATAGCGTATTGGGCTAAGCGGCACCTTAAAGAGCTTGAAATGACGAGTAAAATGCACAATTAAACTTCTATGATAGGGCAATCAGAGACCCGATTAGATCATTTTACATTATTGTTATTATAAGAATTCAGCGAAATTCTATCACATTTGTTCAATTTACGTCGCTCCTATTTCAGATAGCGTAATGGGCTGGGCGGCATCTTAAAGCGCGCGGAATGACGAGTAAAATGCCCTACTAACCTTCTACGATAGGGCAATCAGAGACCCGATTAGATCATTTTATATTATGGTTAATTTAAGAATTCAGCGAAATTCTATCACATTTGTTCAATTTACGTTGCTCCTATTTCAGATAGCGTATTGGGCTAACAGGCATCTCAAAGCGCATGAAATGGCGAGTAAAATGCACTATCGAACTTCTGGGGTAAGGCAAACAGAGACCAGATTAGATCATTTTATATTACGGTTAACATAAGAATTCAGCGTAATTCTATCACATTTGTTCAATTGACGTCGCTCCTATTTCAGATCGCCTACTGGCCTATGCGGCATCGTAAAGCGTGTGGAATGTCGAGTGAAATTCAGTATTAAACTTCTAGGGTGGGGCGAACAGAGACCCGATTAGATCATTTTATATTTTGGTTAATATAAGAATTCAGCGAAATTCTATCACATTTGTTCAATTTACGTCGCTCGTGTTTCAGATAGCGTATTGGGCTAAGCGGCATCTCAAAGCGCATGAAATGACGAGTGAAATGCACTATTAAACTTCTAGGGAAAGGCAAACAGAGACCTGATTAGATCATTTTATATTAGGGTTAATTTAAGAATTCAGCGAAATTCTATCACATTTTTTCAATTTACGTCGCTCCTATTTCAGATAGCGTATTGGGCCAAGCGGCACCTCAAAGCGCATGAAATGGCGAGTAAAACGCACTATTAAACTTCTAGGGTAGGGCAACCAGAGTCCCGATTAGATCATTTTATATTGCGGTTAATTTAAGAATTCAGCGAAATTCTATCACATTTGTTCAATTTATGTCGCTCCTATTTCAGATAGCGTCTTGGGCTAAGCGGCACCTCAAAGCGCATGAAATGGCGAGTAAAATGCACTATTATACTTCTAGGGTAAGGCAAACAGAGACCCGATTAGATCATTTTATATTATGGTTAATTTAAGAATTCAGCGAGATTCTATCACATTTGTTCAATTTACGTCGCTCCTATTTCAGATAGCGTATTGGGCTAAGCAGAATCTTAAAGGGCATGAAACGCCGATTAAAATGCACAACTAAACTTCTTTGATAGGGTAATCAGAGACCCTATTACAAGATTTTATATTATGGTTAATATAAGAATTCTGCGTAATTCTATCACGTTTGTTCAATTTATGACGCTCCTATTTCAGATAGCGTGTTGGGCTAGGCGGCACCTTAAAGCGCGTAGAATGACGAGTAAAAGGCACTACTAACCGTCTATGCTAGGGCAATCAAAGACACGATTAGATCATTCTATATTATGGTTAATATAAGAATTGTGCGTAATTCTATCACATTTGTTCAATTTATGTCGCTCCTATTCCAGATAGCGTAGTGCGCTATGCGGCACCTTAAAGCGCATGAAATGACGAGTAAAATGCACTATTAAACTTCTATGATACGGCAATCAGATACCCGAATAGATCGTATTATATTATGCTTAATATAAGAATTCTGCGTAATTCTATCACGTTTGTTCAATTTACGTAGCTCCAATTTCAGATAGCGTATTGGACTAGGCGGCATCTTAAAGCGCATGAAATGTCGAGTAAAATGAACTATCAAACTTCTCCGATAGGGCAATCAGAGACCGATTAGATCATCTTGTATTATGGTTAATTTAAGAATTCAGCGAAATTCTATCACATTTGTTCAATTTACGTCGCTCCTATTTCAGATAGCGTATTGGGCCAAGCGGCACCTTAAAGCGCATGAAATGACGAGTAACATGCACTATTAAACTTCTACGGTAGGGTAAACAGAGACACGATTAGATCATTTTACATTATGGTTAATTTAAGAATTCAGCGAAATTCTACCACATTTCTTCAATTTACGTCGCTCCTATTACAGTTAGCGTATTGGGCTAAGCGGCATCTCAAAGCGCATGAGATGACGAATGACATGCACTATTAAACTTCTAGGGTAGGGCGAACAGAGACTCGATTAGATGATTTTACATTAAGGTTAATATAAGAATTCAGGAAATTCTATCACATTTGTCCAATTTACGTCGCTCCTATTTCAGATAGCGTATTAGGCTAAGCGGCATCTCAAAGCGCATGAAATGCCGAGTAAAATGCACTATTAAACGTCTAGGGTAGGGCAAACAGAGACCCGATTAGATCATTTTATATTATGGTTAATTTAAGAATTCAGCAAAACTCTATTACATTTGTTCAATTTACGTCGCTCCTATTTCAGATATCGTATCGGGCTAGGCGGCACCTTAATGCGCATGAAATGACGAGTAAAATGCATTATTAAACTTCTGTGATAGGGCAATCAGAGACCCGAATTGATCGTATTATATTACGGTTAATATAAGTATTCTGCGTAATTCTATCACATTTGTTCAATTTACGGCGCCCCTATTTCAGATAGCGTATTGGGCTAAGCGGCATCTTAAAGCGCATGAAATGTCGAGTAAAATGCACTATTAAACATGTAGGGTAGGGCAAACGGAGAACCGATTAGATCATTTTATATTTTGATTAATTTAAGAATTCAACGTAATTCTACCACATTTGTCCAATTTACGTTGCCACTATTTCAGATAACGTATTGGGCTAGGTGGCATCTTAAAGCGCATGAAATGTCGTGTAAAATGCACTATTTAAACATGTAGGGTAGGGCAAACGGGAGAGCCGATTAGATCATTTTATATTTTGATTAATTTAAGAATTCAGGCGTAATTCTATCACATTGGTTGAATTTACGTCGCTCCTATTTCAGATAGCGTATTGGTCTAAGCGGCATGTTAATGGGCATGAAATGTCGAGTAAAATGCACTACTAACCATCTATGGTAGGGCAATGAGAGACCCGATTAGATCATTTTATATTATGGTTAATATTAGAATTCAGCGAAATTCTATCACATTTGTGCAATTTACGTCGCTCCTATTACAGATAGCGAGTTGGCTAAGCAGAATCTTAAAGGGCATGAGATGCCGATTAAAATGCACTACTAAACTTCAGTGATACGGTAATCAGAGACCCGATTAGATCATTTTATATTATTGTTAATATAGAAATTCCGCGTAATTTTATCACATTTGTTCAATTTACGTCGCTCCTATTTCAGATAGCGTATTTCGGATAAGCGGCACCTTAAAACGCATGAAATGACGAGTAAAATGCACTATTAAACTTCTATGATAGGGCAATCAGAGACCCGATTAGTTCATTTCATATTATTGTTATATAAGAATTCAGCGTAATTTTATCACATTTGTTCAATTTACATCGCCCCTATTTCAGATAGCGTATTTCGGATAGGCGGCACCTTAAAACGCATGAAATGACGAGTAAAATGCAATATTAAACTTCTATCATGGGGCAATCAGAGACCTGATTAGATCATCTTATATTATGGTTAATATAAGAATTCTGCGTAATTCTATCATATTTGTTCAATTTACGTATCTCCACTTTGAGATAGCGGATTGGGCTAGACGGCAACTTAAAGCTCATGAAATGACGAGTAAATTGCACTACTAAACCTCTACGATAGGGCAATCAGAGACCCGATTAGATCATTTCAAATTATGGTTCATATAACAATTCTGCGTATTTCTATCACATTTGTTCAATTTACGTCGCTCCTACTTCAGATAGCGTATTGGTCTAAGCGGCATCTTAAAGCGCATGAAATGACGACTCAAATGCACTATTAAACTTCTATGATAGGGCAATCAGAGACCCGAAAAGATCATATTATATTATGGTTAATATAAGAATTCTGCGTAATTCTATCACATTTGTGCAATATACTTTGCTCCTATTTCAGATAGCGTATTGGGATAGGCTGCATCTTAAAGCGCATGAAATGTCGAGTAACATGCACTATTAAACTTCTATGATAGGGCAATCAGAGACCCGAAAAGATCATATTATATTATGGTTAATATAAGAATTCTGCGTAATTCTATCACATTTGTGCAATATACTTTGCTCCTATTTCAGATAGCGTATTGGGATAGGCTGCATCTTAAAGCGCATGAAATGTCGAGTAACATGCTCTATTAAACTTCTAGGATAGGGCAAACAGACAGCCGATTAGATCATTTTATGTTATGGTTAATATAAGAATTCAGCGAAATTCTATCACATTTATTCAATTTCCTTTCCTCCTATTTCAGATAGCGTATTGGGATAGGCGGCATCTTAAAGCGCATGAAATGTGGAGTAAAATGCACTACTGAACTTCTCGGATAGGGCAATCAGAGACCCGGTTAGGTCATATTATATTATGATTAATATAAGAATTCAGCGTTATTCTATCACATTTGTTCAATTTACGTCGCTCCTATTTCAGATGGGATATTGGGCTAGACGGCATCTTAAAGCGCGTGGAATAACGAGTAAAATGCACTACTAACCTTCTATGATAGGGTAATCAGAGAACCGATTAGATCATTCTATATTATGGTTAATATAAGAATTTCTGCGTAATTCTATCACATTTGTTCAATTTATGTCGCTCCTATTTTACATAGCGTATTGGGCTGGGCGGGCACCTTAACCGCATGAAATAACGAGTAAAATACACTATTAAACTTCTATGATAGGGTAATCAGAGGCCCGAGTAGATCATATTATATTATGGTTAATATAAGAATTCTGCGTAATTCTATCACATTTGTTGAATTTACGTCGCTCCTACTTCAGATAGCGTATTGGGCTAAGCGGCATCTTAAAGCGCATGAAATGTCGAGTAAAATGCAACACTAAACTTCTAGGATAGGGCAATCAGAGACCCGATTAGGTCTTCTTATATTTTGATTAATATAAGAATCCAGCGTAATTCTATCACATTGTTCAATTTACGTCGCTCCAGTTTCAGGTAGCGTATTGGGGTAAGCGGCACCTTAAAGCGCATGAAATGACGAGTAAAATGCACTATTAAACTTCTATGATAGGGCAATCAGAGACCCGATTAGATCATTTTATATTATTGTTAATATAAGAATTCAGCGTAATATTGTCACAGTTGTTCAATTTAGGTCGCTCCTATTTCAGATAGCGTATTGGGGTAGGCGGCATTTTAAAGCGCATGGAATGACCAGTAAAAATGCACTATTAAGCTTCTATGATAGGGCAATCAGAGACCCGATTAGATCATTCTATATTATGGTTATATAAGAATACTGCGTAATTCTATCACATTTGTTTAATTTATGTCGCTCCTATTTTACATAGCGTATTGGGCTGTGCGGCACCTTAAAGCGCATGAAATGACGAGTAAAATGCACTATTAAGCTTCTATGATAGGGCAATCAGAGACCCGAATATATCATATTATATTATTGTTAATATAAGAATTCTGCGTAATTCTATCACGTTTGTTCAATTTCCGTAGCTCCAGTTTCAGATAGCGTATTGGGCTATGCGGCATCTGAAGGCACATGAAATGTCGAGCAAAATGCACTACTAAACTTATCGGATAGGGCAATCAGAGACCCGATTAGATCATTTTATATTATGTTTAATATAAGAATGCAGCGTAATTCTATCACATTTGTTCCATTTATGTCACTCCTATTTCAGATAGCGTATTGGGCTAGGCGGCAGCTTAAAGCGCATGAAATGTAAAGTAAAATGCACTAAAAAACTTCTCGAATAGGGCAATCAGAGACCCGATTAGATCGTTTTATATTATGGTTCATATAAGAATTCAGCGTAATTTTATCACATTTGTTCAATTTACGTCGCCCCTATTTAAGATAGCGTACTGTGCTAGGCGGCTCCTTAAAGCGCATGAAATGACGAGTAAAATGCACTATTAAACTTCTAGAGTAGGGCAAACAGGGACCCGATTAGAGCATTCTATGTTATGGTTAATATAAGAATTCTGCGTTATTCTATCACATTTGTTCAATTTACGTCGCTCCTATTCCAGACAGCGAATTGGGCTAGGCGGATCCTTAGAGCGCATGCAAATGACGAGTAAAATGCACTATTAAACTTCTATGATAGGGCAATCAGAGACCCGAATAGACCATATTATATTATGGTTAATATAAGAATTCTGCGTAATTCTATCACGTTTGTTCAATTTACGTCGCTCCAACTTCAGATAGCGTATTGGGCTAAGCGGCATCTGAAACGCGTGGAATGACGAGTAAAACGCACTACTATCCTTCTATGGTAGGGCAATCTGAGACTCGGTTTGGTCATTTTATATTATGGTTATATAAGAATTCCGGGTAATTCTATCACAATTGTTCAATTTACGTCGCTCCTTTTTCAGATAGCGTATTGGGCTAGGCCGCATCTTAAAGCGCATGAAATGGCGAGTAAAAATGCACTGTTAAACTTCTATAATAGGGCAATCAGAGACCCGATTAGATCATTCTACATTATGGTTAATATAAGAATTCTGCGTAATTCTATCACATTTGTTCTATTTACGTTGCTCCTATTCCAGACAGTGAATTGGGCTAGGCGGCACCTTAGAGCGCATGCAATGACGAGTAAAATGCACTATTAAACATCTCTGATAGGGCAATCAGAGACCCGAATATATCATATTATATTATTGTTAATATAAGAATTCTGCGTAATTCTATCACGTTTGTTCAATTTCCGTAGCTCCAGTTTCAGATAGCGTATAGGGCTATGCGGCATCTTAAGGCACATGAAATGGGCGAGCAAAATGCACTACTAAACTTATCGGATAGGGCAATCAGAGACCCGATTAGGTCATCTTATATTATGATTAATATAAGAATTCAGCGTAATTCTATCACATTTGTTCAATTTACGTCGCTCCTATTTCAGATAGTATATTGGGCTAGGTAGCATCTTAAAGCGCATGAAATGTCGAGTTAAAATTCACTATTAAGCTTCTAAGGTAGGGCAAACAGAGACCGATTAGATCATTTTATATTATGGTTAATTTAAGAATTCAGCGAAACTCTATCACACTTGTTCAATTTACGTAGCTCCAATTTCAGATAGCATATTGGGCTAGGCGGCATCTTAAAGCGCGTGGAATGACGAGTAAAATGCAATACTAACCTTCTATGATAGGGCAATCAGAGACACGATTAGATCATTTTATATTATGGTTAATATAAGAATCCTGCGTAATTCTATCACATTTGTTCAATTTACGTCGCTCCAACTTCAGATAGCATATAGGGATAAGCGGCACCTTAAAGCGCATGAAATGCCGAGCAAAACGCACTATAAAACTTCTAGGATAGGGTAATCAGAGACCCGATTAGGTCATCTTATATTATGATTTATATAAGAATTCAGCCTAATTCTATCACATTTGTTCAATTTACGTCGCTCCTATTTCAGATAGCGTATTGGGCTAGGCGGCATCTTAAACCGCATGGAAATGACGAGTAAAATGCACTTCTAACCTTCTCGGATACGGCCATCAGAGACCCGATTAGATCATTTTATATTATGTTTAATATAAGAATGCAGCGTAATTCTATCACATTTGTTCCATTTATGTCACTCCTATTTCAGATAGCGTATTGGGCTAGGCGGCAGCTGAAAGCGCATGAAATGTAAAGTAAAATGCACTAAAAAACTTCTCGAATAGGGCAATCAGAGACCCGATTAGATCGTTTTATATTATGGTTAATATAAGAATTCAGCGTAATTTTATCACATTTGTTCAATTTACGTCGCCCCTATTTAAGATAGCGTATTGGGCTAGGCGGCACCTTAAAGCGCATGAAATGACGAGTAAAATGCACTATTAAACTTCTAGGGTAGGGCAAACAGGACCCGATTAGATGGTTTCATATTGTGGTTAGTTTAAGAATTCAGCGAAACTCTATCACACTTGTTCAACTTACGTAGCTCCAATTTCAGATAGCGTATTGGGCTAGGCGGCACCTTAAAGCGCATGGCATGACGAGTAAAATGAACTACTAACCTTCTGTTATAGGGCAATCAGAGACCCGATTAGATCATTTTATGTTATGGTTAATATAAGAATTCAGCGAAATTTTATCACATTTGTTCAATTTACGTCGCCCCTATTTCAGATAGCGTATTGGGCTAGGTGGCATCTTAAAGCGCATGAAATGTCGAGTAAAATGCACTATTAAACTTCTATGATAGGGCAATCAGAGACCCGATTAGATCATTTTATATTATTGTTAATATAAGAATTCAACGTAATTTTATCACATTTGTTCAATTTACGTAGCTCCTGCTTCAGATAGCGTATTCGTCTAAGCAGCATCCCAAAGCGCATGAAATGTCGAGTAAAGTGCACTATTAAACTTCTAGGATGGGGCAATCAGAGACCCGATTATATCGTCGTATATTATGGTTAATTTAAGAATTCGTCGTAACTCTATCACATTTGTTTAATTTACGTAGCTCTAATTTCGGATTGCGTATTGGGATAGGGTGCACCTTAAAGCGCATGAAATGACGAGTAAAATCCACTATTAAACTTCAATGATAGGGCAACCAGAGACCCGATGAGATCATTTATATTGATTGTTAGTATAAGAATTCAACGTAATTTTATCACATTTGTTCAATTTACGTCGCCCCTATTTCAGATAGCGTATTGGGCTAGGTGGCATCTTAAAGCGCATGAAATGTCGAGTAAAATGCACTATTAAACTTCTATGATAGGGCAATCAGAGACCCGATTAGATCATTTTATATTATTGTTAATATAAGAATTCAACGTAATTTTATCACATTTGTTCAATTTACGTAGCTCCTGCTTCAGATAGCGTATTCGTCTAAGCAGCATCCCAAAGCGCATGAAATGTCGAGTAAAGTGCACTATTAAACTTCTAGGATGGGGCAATCAGAGACCCGATTATATCGTCGTATATTATGGTTAATTTAAGAATTCGTCGTAACTCTATCACATTTGTTTAATTTACGTAGCTCTAATTTCGGATCGCGTATTGGGATAGGGTGCACCTTAAAGCGCATGAAATGACGAGTAAAATGCACTATTAAACTTCTATGATAGGGCAATCAGAGACCCGAATAGATCATATTATATTACGGTTAATATAAGAATTCTGCATAATTCTATCACATTTGTTCAATTTACGTCGCTCCTATTTCAGATAGCGTATTGGGCTAAGCGGCACCTTAAAGAGCTTGAAATGACGAGGTAAAATGCACAATAAACTTCTATGATAGGGCAATCAGAGACCCGATTAGATCATTTTACATTATTGTTATTATAAGAATTCAGCGAAATTCTATCACATTTGTTCAATTTACGTCGCTCCTATTTCAGATAGCGTAATGGGCTGGGCGGCATCTTAAAGCGCGCGGAATGACGAGTAAAATGCCCTACTAACCTTCTACGATAGGGCAATCAGAGACCCGATTAGATCATTTTATATTATGGTTAATTTAAGAATTCAGCGAAATTCTATCACATTTGTTCAATTTACGTTTGCTCCTATTTCAGATAGCGTATTGGGCTAACAGGCATCTCAAAGCGCATGAAATGGCGAGTAAAATGCACTATCGAACTTCTGGGTAAGGCAAACAGAGACCAGATTAGATCATTTTATATTACGGTTAATATAAGAATTCAGCGTAATTCTATCACATTTGTTCAATTGACGTCGCTCCTATTTCAGATCGCCTACTGGCCTATGCGGCATCGTAAAGCGTGTGGAATGTCGAGTGAAATTCAGTATTAAACTTCTAGGGTGGGGCGAACAGAGACCCGATTAGATCATTTTATATTTTGGTTAATATAAGAATTCAGCGAAATTCTATCACATTTGTTTCAATTTACGTCGCTCGTGTTTCAGATAGCGTATTGGGCTAAACGGCATCTCAAAGCGCATGAAATGACGAGTGAAATGCACTATTAAACTTCTAGGGAAAGGCAAACAGAGACCTGATTAGATCATTTTATATTAGGGTTAATTTAAGAATTCAGCGAAATTCTATCACATTTTTTCAATTTACGTCGCTCCTATTTCAGATAGCGTATTGGGCCAAGCGGCACCTCAAAGCGCATGAAATGGCGAGTAAAACGCACTATTAAACTTCTAGGGTAGGGCAACCAGAGTCCCGATTAGATCATTTATATTGCGGTTAATTAAGAATTCAGCGAAATTCTATCACATTTGTTCAATTTACGTCGCTCCTATTTCAGATAGCGTCTTGGGCTAAGCGGCCACCTCAAAGCGCATGAAATGGCGAGTAAAATGCACTATTATACTTCTAGGGTAAGGCAAACAGAGACCCGATTAGATCATTTTATATTATGGTTAATTTAAGAATTCAGCGAGATTCTATCACATTTGTTCAATTTACGTCGCTCCTATTTCAGATAGGCGTATTTGGGCTAAGCAGAATCTTAAAGGGCATGAAACGCCGATTAAAATGCACAACTAAACTTCTTTGATAGGGTAATCAGAGACCCTATTACAAGATTTTATATTATGGTTAATATAAGAATTCTGCGTAATTCTATCACGTTTGTTCAATTTATGACGCTCCTATTTCAGATAGCGTGTTTGGCTAGGCGGCACCTTAAAGCGCGTAGAATGACGAGTAAAAGGCACTACTAACCGTCTATGCTAGGGCAATCAAAGACACGATTAGATCATTCTATATTATGGTTAATATAAGAATTGTGCGTAATTCTATCACATTTGTTCAATTTATGTCGCTCCTATTCCAGATAGCGTAGTGCGCTATGCGGCACCTTAAAGCGCATGAAATGACGAGTAAAATGCACTATTAAACTTCTATGATACGGCAATCAGATACCCGAATAGATCGTATTATATTATGCTTAATATAAGAATTCTGCGTAATTCTATCACGTTTGTTCAATTTACGTAGCTCCAATTTCAGATAGCGTATTGGACTAGGCGGCATCTTAAAGCGCATGAAATGTCGAGTAAAATGAACTATCAAACTTCTCCGATAGGGCAATCAGAGACCCGATTAGATCATCTTGTATTATGGTTAATTTAAGAATTCAGCGAAATTCTATCACATTTGTTCAATTTACGTCGCTCCTATTTCAGATAGTGTATTGGGCCAAGCGGCACCTTAAAGCGCATGAAATGACGAGTAACATGCACTATTAAACTTCTACGGTAGGGTAAACAGAGACACGATTAGATCATTTTACATTATGGTTAATTTAAGAATTCAGCGAAATTCTACCACATTTCTTCAATTTACGTCGCTCCTATTACAGTTAGCGTATTGGGCTAAGCGGCATCTCAAAGCGCATGAGATGACGAATGACATGCACTATTAAACTTCTAGGGTAGGGCGAACAGAGACTCGATTAGATGATTTTACATTAAGGTTAATATAAGAATTCAGGGAAATTCTATCACATTTGTCCAATTTACGTCGCTCCTATTTCAGATAGCGTATTAGGCTAAGCGGCATCTCAAAGCGCATGAAATGCCGAGTAAAATGCACTATTAAACGTCTAGGGTAGGGCAAACAGAGACCCGATTAGATCATTTTATATTATGGTTAATTTAAGAATTCAGCAAAACTCTATTACATTTGTTCAATTACGTCGCTCCTATTCAGATATCGTATCGGGCTAGGCGGCACCTTAATGCGCATGAAATGACGAGTAAAATGCATTATTAAACTTCTGTGATAGGGCAATCAGAGACCCGAATTGATCGTATTATATTACGGTTAATATAAGTATTCTGCGTAATTCTATCACATTTGTTCAATTTACGGCGCCCCTATTTCAGATAGCGTATTGGGCTAAGCGGCATCTTAAAGCGCATGAAATGTCGAGTAAAATGCACTATTAAACATGTAGGGTAGGGCAAACGGAGAACCGATTAGATCATTTTATATTTTGATTAATTTAAGAATTCAACGTAATTCTACCACATTTGTCCAATTTACGTTGCCACTATTTCAGATAACGTATTGGGCTAGGTGGCATCTTAAAGCGCATGAAATGTCGTGTAAAATGCACTATTAAACATGTAGGGTAGGGCAAACGGAGAGCCGATTAGATCATTTTATATTTTGATTAATTTAAGAATTCAGCGTAATTCTATCACATTTGTTGAATTTACGTCGCTCCTATTTCAGATAGCGTATTGGTCTAAGCGGCATGTTAATGGGCATGAAATGTCGAGTAAAATGCACTACTAACCATCTATGGTAGGGCAATGAGAGACCCGATTAGATCATTTTATATTATGGTTAATATTAGAATTCAGCGAAATTCTATCACATTTGTGCAATTTACGTCGCTCCTATTACAGATAGCGAGTTGGGCTAAGCAGAATCTTAAAGGGCATGAGATGCCGATTAAAATGCACTACTAAACTTCAGTGATACGGTAATCAGAGACCCGATTAGATCATTTTATATTATTGTTAATATAAGAATTCCGCGTAATTTTATCACATTTGTTCAATTTACGTCGCTCCTATTTCAGATAGCGTATTTCGGATAGGCGGCACCTTAAAACGCATGAAATGACGAGTAAAATGCACTATTAAACTTCTATGATAGGGCAATCAGAGACCCGATTAGTTCATTTCATATTATTGTTAATATAAGAATTCAGCGTAATTTTATCACATTTGTTCAATTTACATCGCCCCACTTCAGATAGCGTATTTCGGATAGGCGGCACCTTAAAACGCATGAAATGACGAGTAAAATGCAATATTCAACTTCTATGATAGGGCGATCAGAGACCAGATTAGATCATTTTATATTATTGTTAATATAAGAATGCAGCGTAATTTTATCACATTTGTGCAATTTACGTCGACCCTATTTCAGATAGCGAATTGGGCTATGTGGTATCTTAAAGCGCATGAAATGTCGAGTAAAATGCATTATTATACTTCTAGGGTAGGGCAAACAGTGACCCGATTAGATCATTTTATACTATGGTTCATTTAAGGATTCAGCAAATCTCTATCACACGTGTTCAATTTACGTAGCTCCAATTTCAGATAGCGTATTTGGCTAGGCGGCACCATAAAGCACACGGAAAGACGAGTAACATGCACTATTAAACTTCTATGATAGGGCCATCAGAGACCCGATTAGATCATTTTATATTATTGGTAATATAAGAATGCAGCGTAATTTTATCACATTTGTTCAATTTACGTCGCTCCTATTTCAGATAGTGTATTCCGGATAGGCGGCACCTTAAAACGCATGAAATGGCGAGTAAAATGCACTATTAAACTTCTAGGGCAGGGCAAACAGTGACACGATTATATCATTTTACGTTATGGTTAATATAACAATTCAGCGAAATTCTATCACATTTGTTCAATTTACGTCGCTCCTATTTCAGATAGCGTATTGGGCTAAGCGGCAACTCAAAGCGCATGAAATGGCGAGTGAAATGCACTATTAAGCTTCTAGGGTAGGGCGGACAGAGACCCGATTAGATCATTTTACATTATGGATAATATAAGAATTCAGCAAAATTCTATCACATTTGTTCAATTTACGTCGCTCCTATTTCAGATAGGGTGTTGGGCTAAGCGGCATCTCAAAGCGCATGAAATGGCCAGTAAAATGCACTATTCAACTTCTCGGGTAGGGCAAACAGTGACACGATTATATCATTTTACATTATGATTAATATAAGAATTCAGCGAAATTCTATCACATTTGTTCAATTTACGTCGCTCCTATTTCAGATAGCGTATTGGGCTAAGCGGCATCTTAAAGCGCGTGGAATGGCGAGTAAAATGCACTATTAAACTTCTCTGATAGGGCAATCAGAGACGCGATTAGATCATTTTATATTTCTGTTAATATAAGAATTCAGCGAAATTCTATCACATTCCTTCAATTTACGTCGCTCCTATTTCAGATGGCGTACTGGGCTAGGCGGCATCTTAATGCGCGTGGTATGGCGAGTAAAATGCACTATTAAACTTCTAGGGTAGGGCGAACAGAGACCCGATTAGATCATTTTATATTTTGGTTAATATAAGAATTCAGCGAAATTCTATCACGTTTGTTCAAATAACGTCTCTCCTATTTCAGATAACGTACTGGGCTAGGCGGCATCTCAAAGCGCATTCAATGACGAGTGGAATGCACTATTAAACTTCTAGGTTAGGGCGAACTGAGACCTGATTAGATCATTTTACATTATGGTTAATATAAGAATTCAGCGAAATTCTATCACATTTGTTCAATTTACGTCGCTCCTATTTCAGATAGCGTACTGGGCTAGACGGCATCTTAAAGCGCGTGAAATGGCGAGTAAAATGCACTATCACACTTCTAGGGTAGGGCGAACAGAGACCCGATTAGATCATTTTCATTATGGATAATATAAGAATTCAGCGAAATTCTATCACATTTGTTCAATTTACGTCGCTCCTATTTCAGATAAAGTATTGGGCTATGCGGCATCTCAAAGCGCATGAAATGACGAGTAAAATGCACTTTCACACTTCTCAGGTAAGGCAAACAGAGACCCGATTAGATCATTTTATGTTACGGTTAATATAAGAATTCAGCGCAATTCTATCACATTTGTTCAATCTACGTCGCTCCTATTTCAGATAGCGTATATGGCTAAGCGGCATCTCAAAGCCCATGAAATGGCGAGTAAAATGCACTATTAAACTTCTA
>CAKAJE020000838.1:0-20093 GCA_916610135.2 Macropis europaea
AAAATATAAAATGATCTAATCGGGTCTCTGATTGCCCTATCATAGAAGTTTAGTAGTGCATTATGCTCGCCATTTCATGCGCTTTGAGATGCCGCTTAGCCCAATACGCTATCTGAAATAGTAGCGACGTAAATTGAACAAATGTGATAGAATTTCGCTGAATTCTTAAATTAACCATAATATAAAATGATCTAATCGGGACTCTGTTTGCCCTACCCTAGAAGTTTAATAGTGCATTTTACTCGCCATTTCATGCGCTTTCAGATGCCGCTTAGCCCAATACGCTATCTGAAATAGGAGCGACGTAAATTGAACAAATGTGATAGAATTTCGCTGAATTCTTATATTAACCAAAATATAAAATGATCTAATCGGGTCTCTGTTTGCCCTACCCTAGAAGTTTAATAGTGCATTTTACTCGCCATTTCTTGCGCTTTGAGATACCGCTTAACCCAATAAGCTATCTGAAATAGGAGCGACGTAAATTGAACAAGTGAGACAGAATTTCCCTGAAATCTTATATTAAACAAAATATAAAATGATCTAATCGGGTCTCTGATTGGCCTATCATAGATGTTTAATAGGGCATTTTACTCGCCGTTCCACGCGCTTTAAGATGCCGCCTAGCCCAGTACGCTATCTGAAATAGGAACGACGTAAATTGAACAAATGTGATAGAATTTCCCTGAAATCTTATATAAAACAAAATATAAAATGATCTAATCGGGTCTCTGATTGCCCTATCATGGAAGATTAGTAGTGCATTTTACTCACCCTTCCACGCGCTTTAAGATGCCGCCTAGACCAGTACGCTATCTGAAATAGGAGCGACGTAAATTGAACAAATGTGATAGAATTTCGCTGAATTCTTATATTAACCAAAATATAAAATGATCTAATCGGGTCTCTGATAACCCTATCATAGAAGTTTAATAGTGCATTTTACTCGCCATTCCACGCGCTTTAAGATGCCGCCTAGCCCAGTACGCTATCTGAAAGAGGAGCGACGTAAGTTGAACAAATGTGATAGAATTACGCTGAATTCTTATATTAACCGTAATATAAAATGATCTAATCGGGTCTCTGTTTGCCTTATCCTAGAAGTTTAATAGTGCATGTTACTCGCCATTTCATGCGCATTGAGATGCCGCTTAGCCCAATACGCTATCTGAAATAGGAGCGACGTAAATTGAACAAATGTGATAGAATTTCGCTGAATTCTTATATTACCCGTAATATAAAATGATCTATTCGGGTTTCTGTTCGCCCTACCCCAGAAGTTTAATAGAGCATTTCATTCGTCAATCCATGCGCTTTGAGATGCCGCTTAGCCCAATACGCTATCTGAAATAGGAGCGACATAAATTGAACAAATGTGATAGAATTTCGCTGAATTCTTATATTAACCAAAATACAAAATGATCTAATCGGGTCTCTGATTGCCCTATCATAGAAGTTTAATAGTGCATTTTACACGCCATTCTACGCGCTTTAAGATGCCGCCTAGCCCAGTACGCTATCTGAAATAGGAGCTACGTAAGTTGAACAAATGTGACAGAATTACGCTGAATTCTTATATTAACCTTAATGTAAAATGATCTAATCTGGTCTCTGTTCGCCCTACCCTAGAAGTTTAATAGTGCATTTCACTCGTCATTTCATGCGCTTTGAAATGCCGCTTAGCTCAATAAGCTATCTGAAATAGGAGCGACGTAAATTGAACAAATGTGATAGAATTTCGCTGAATTCTTATATTAACCAAAATATAAAATGATCTAATCGGGTCTCTGATTGCCCTATCATAGAAGCTTAATAGTGCATTTTACTCGCCATTCCGCGCGCTTTAAGATACCGCCTAGCCCAGCATGCTATCTGAAATAGGAACTACGTAAATTGAACAAATGTGATAGAATTTTGCTGAATTCTTAAATTAAGCATAATATAAAATGATCTAATCGGGTCTCTGTTTGCCCTACCCTCGAAGTTTAATAGTGCATTATACTCGCCATTTCATGCGCTTTCAGATGCCGCTTAGCCCAATACGCTATCTTTAATAGGAGCGACGTAAATTGAACAAATGTGACAGAATTTCGCTCAATTCTTATATTAACCAAAATATAAAATGATCTAATCGGGTCTCTGTTTGCCCTACCCTAGAAGCTTAATAGTGCATTTTACTCGCCATTTCATGCGCATTGAGATGCCGCTTAGCCCAATACGCTATATGAAATAGGAGCGACGTAAATTGAACAAATGTGATAGAATTTCGCTGAATTCTTAAATTAACCATAATATAAAATGATCTTATCGGGTCGCTGTTTGCCCTACCCTAGAAGTTTAATAGTGCATTTTACTCGACATTTCTTGCGCTTTGAGATGCCGCTTAGCCCAATACGCTATCTGAAATATCAGCGACGTAAATTGAACAAATGTGAGAGAATTTCTCTGAATTCTTATATTAACCAAAATATAAAATGATGTAATCGGGTCTCTGATTGCCCTATCATAGAAGTTTAGTAGTGCATTTTATTCGCCCTTCCACGCGCTTTGAGATGCCGCCTAGCCCACTACGCTATCTGAAATAGGAGCGACGTAAGTTGAACAAATGTGATAGAATTACGCTGAATTCTTATATTAACCGTAATATAAAATGATCTAATCGGGTCCCTGTTTGCCCTACCCTAGAAGTTTAATAGTGCATTTTACTCGTCATTTCATGCGCTTTGAGATGTCGCATAGCCCAATACGCTATCTGAAATAGGAACGACGTAAATTGAACAAATGTGATAGAATTTTACTGAATTCTTAAATTAACCATAATATAAAATGATCTAATCGGGTCTCTGTTTGCCCTACCCTTGAAGTTTAATAGTGCATTTTACTCGCCATTTCATGCGCTTTGAGATGCCGCTTAGCCCAATACGCTATCTGAAATAGGAGCGACGTAAATTGAACAAATGTGATAGAATTTCGCTGAATTCTTATATTAACCAAAACATAAAATGATCTAATCGGGTCTCTGATTGCCCTATCATTGAAGTTTAATAGTGCATTTTACCCGCCATTCCACGCGCTTTAAGATGCCGCCTAGCCCAGTACGCTATCAGAAATAGGAGCGACGTAACTTGAACAAATGTGATAGAATTACGCTGAATTCTTATATTAACCGTAACATAAAATGATCTAATCGGGTCTCTGTTTGCCCTATCATAGATGTTTAATAGTCCATTTTACTCGCCTTTCCACGCGCCTTAAGATGCCGCCTAGCCCAGTACGCTATCTGAAATAGGAGCGACGTAAATTGAAGAAATGTGATAGAATTTCCCTGAAATCTTATATTAAACAAAATATAAAATGATCTAATCGGGTCTCTGATTGCCCTAGCATAGAAGTTTAATTGTGCATTTTACTCGCTATTCCGCGCGCTTTAGGATGCCGCCTAGCCCAGTACGCTATCTGAAATAGGAGCGACGTAAATTGAACAAATGTGATAGAATTTTGCTGAATTCTTAAATTAACCATAATATAAAATGATCTAATCGGGTCTCTGTTTGCCCTGCCCTAGAAGTTTAATAGTGCATTTCACTCGTCACTTCATGCGCTTTGAGATGCCGCTAAGCACAATAAGCTATCTGTAATAGGAGCGACGTAAATTGAGCAAATGTGATAGAATTTCGCTGCATTCTTTTATTAACCAAATGTAAAATGATCTAATCGGGTCTCTGTTTGCCCTACCCTAGAAGTTTAATAGTGCATTTCACTCGTCACTTCATGCACTTTGAGATGCCGCTAAGCCCAATAAGCTATCTGAAATAGGAGCGACGTAAATTGAAGAAATGAGAAAGAATTATGCTGAATTCTTAAATTGACCATAATATAAAATGATCTAATCGGGTCTCTGTTTGCCCTACCCTAGAAGTTTAATATTGCATTTCACTCGCCATTTCATGCGCTTTGAGGTGCCGCTTAGCCCAATATGCTATCTGAAATAGGAGCGACGTAAATTGAACAAATGTGATAGAATTTCCCTGAAATCTTATATAAAACAAAATATAAAATCATCTAATCGGGTCTCTGATTTCCCTATCATGGAAGATTAGTAGTGCATTTTACTCACCCTTCCACGCGCTTTAAGATGCCGCCTAGCCCAGTACGCTATCTGAAATATCAGCGACGTAAGTTGAACAAATGTGATAGAATTTCGCTGAATTCTTTTATTAAACAAAATATAAAATGATCTAATCGGGTCTCTGATTGCCCTATCATAGAAGTTTAATAGTGCATTTTACTCGCCCTTCCACGCGCTTTAAGATGCCGCCTAGCCCAGTACGCTATCTGAAAGAGGAGCGACGTAAGTTGAACAAATGTGATAGAATTACGCTGAATTCTTATATTAACCGTAATATAAAATGATCTAATCGGGTCTCTGTTTGCCTTATCCTAGAAGTTTAATAGTGCATGTTACTCGCCATTTCATGCGCATTGAGATGCCGCTTAGCCCAATACGCTATCTGAAATACGAGCGACGTAAATTGAACAAATGTGATAGAATTTCGCAGAATTCTTATATTAACCGTAATATAAAATGATCTATTCGGGTTTCTGTTCGCCCTACCCCAGAAGTTTAATAGAGCATTTCACTCGTCAATCCATGCGCTCTGAGATGCCGCTTAGCCCAATACGCTATCTGAAATAGGAGCGACGTAAATTGAACAAATGTGATAGAATTTCGCTGAATTCTTATATTAACCAAAATACAAAATGATCTAATCGGGTCTCCGATTGCCCTACCCTAGAAGTTTAACAGTGCATTTTATTCGCCATTCTACGCGCTTTAAGATGCCGCCTAGCCCAGTACGCTATCTGAAATAGGAGCTACGTAAGTTGAACAAATGTGACAGAATTACGCTGAATTCTTATATTAACCTTAATGTAAAATGATCTAATCTGGTCTCTGTTCGCCCTACCCTAGAAGTTTAATAGTGCATTTCACTCGTCATTTCATGCGCTTTGAAATGCCGCTTAGCTCAATAAGCTATCTGAAATAGGAGCGACGTAAATTGAACAAATGTGATAGAATTTCGCTGAATTCTTATATTAACCAAAATATAAAATGATCTAATCGGGTCTCTGATTGCCCTATCATAGAAGCTTAATAGTGCATTTTACTCGCCATTCCGCGCGCTTTAAGATACCGCCTAGCCCAGTATGCTATCTGACATAGGAACTACGTAAATTGAACAAATGTGATAGAATTTTGCTGAATTCTTAAATTAAGCATAATATAAAATGATCTAATCGGGTCTCTGACTGCCCTACACTAGAAGTATAATAGTGCATTTTACTCGCCATTTCATGCGCTTTGAGATGCCGCTTAGCCCAATACGCTATCTGAAACAGGAGCGACGTAAATTAAACAAATGTAATAGAATTTCGCTGAATTCTTATATTAACCAAAATACAAAATGATCTAATCGGGTCTCTGATTGCCCTACCCTAGAAGTTTAATAGTGCATTTTACTCGCCATGTCTTGCGCTTTGAGATGCAGCTTACCCCAATACGCTATCTGAAATAGGAGCGACGTAAATTGAACAAATGTGATAGAATTTCGCTGAATTCTTATATTAACCAAAACATAAAATGATCTAATCTGGTCTCTGTTCGCCCTAGCCAAGAAGTATAATAGTGCATTTTACTCGCCATTTCATGCGCTTTGAGATGCCGCTTAGCCCAATACGCTATCTGAAATAGGAGCGACGTAAATTGAACAAATGTGATAGAATTTCGCTGAATTCTGAAATTATCCATAATATAAAATGATCTAATCGGTTCACTGTTTGCCTTATCCTAGAAGTTTAATAGTACATCTTACTCGCCATTTCATGCGCTTTGAGATGCCGCCTAGCCCAATACGCTATCTGAAATAGGAGAGACGTAAATTGAACAAATGTGTTAGAATTTCCCTGAATTCTTATATTAACCATAATGTAAAATGATCTAATCGGGTCTCTGTTCGCCTTGCCCTAGAAGTTTAATAGTGCATTCCACTCCTCATTTCATGCGCTTTGAGATGCCGCTTAGCTCAATAAGCTATCTGAAATAGGAGCGACGTAAATTGAATAAATATGATAGAATTTCGCTGAATTCTTATATTAACCAAAATATAAAATGATCTAATCGGGTCTCTTATTGCCCTATCATACAAGCTTAATAGTGCATTTTACTCGCCATTCCACGCGCTTTAAGGTGCCGCCTAGCCCAGTACGCTCTCTGAAATAGGAACGACGTAAATTGAACAAAAGTGATAGAATTTTGCTGAACGATTAAATTAACCATTATATAAAATGATCTAATCGGGTCTCTGTTTGCCCTACCCTAGAAGTTTAATAGTGCATTTTACTCGCCATTTCATGCGCTTTGAGATGCCGCTTAGCCCAATACGCTATATGAAACGTGAGCGACGTAAATTGAACAAATGTGATAGAATTTCGCTGAATTCTTATATTAACCAAAATATAAAATGATATAATCGGGTCTCTGATTGCCCTATCATAGAAGTTTAATAGTACATTTTACTCGCCATTCCACGCGCTTTAAGCTGACGCCTAGCCCAGTAAGCTATCTGAAATAGGAGCGACGCAAATTGAACAAATGTGATAGAATTTTGCTGAATTCTTAAATTATCCATAATATAAAATGATCTAATCGGGTCTCTCTTTGCCCTACCCTAGAACTTTAATAGTGCATTTTACTCCTCATTTCATGCGCTTTGAGATGCCGCTTAGCCCAATACGCTATCTGAAATAGGAGCGACGTAAATTGAACAAATGTGATAGAATTTCGCTGAATTCTTATATTAACCAAAATACAAAATGATCTAATCGGGTCTCTGATTGCCCTATCATAGAAGTTTAATAGTGCATTTTACTCGTCATTTCATGCGCTTTGAGATGTCGCATAGCCCAATACGCTATCTGAAATAGGAACGACGTAAATTGAACAAATGTCATAGAATTTCGCTGAATTCTTATATTAACCAAAATATAAAATGATCTAATCGGGTCTCTGATAGCCCTATCATAGAAGTTTAGTAGTACATTATGCTCGCCATTTCATGCGCTTTGAGATGCCGCTTAGCCCAATACGCTATCCGAAATAGTAGCGACGTAAATTGAACAAATGTGACAGAATTACGCTGAATTCTTATATTAACCTTAATGTAAAATGATCTAATCTGGTCTCTGTTCGCCCTACCCTAGAAGTTTAATAGTGCATTTCACTCGTCATTTCATGCGCTTTGAGATGCCGCTTAGCCCAATAAGCTATCTGAAATAGGAGCGACGTAAATTGAACAAATGTGATAGAATTTCGCTGAATTCTTATATTAACCAAAATATAAAATGATCTAATCGGGTCTCTGATTGCCCTATCATAGAAGTTTAATAGTGCATTTTACTCGCCACTCCGCGCGCTTTAAGATACCGCCTAGCCCAGTATGCTATCTGAAATAGGAACTACGTAAATTGAACAAATGTGATAGAATTTTGCTGAATTCTTAAATTAAGCATAATATAAAATGATCTAATCGGGTCTCTGTTTGCCCTACCCTAGAAGTTTAATAGTGCATTTTACTCGCCATTTCATGCGCTTTCAGATGCCGCTTAGCCCAATACGCTATCTTTAATAGGAGCGACGTAAATTGAACAAATGTGACAGAATTTCGCTCAATTCTTATATTAACCAAAATATAAAATGATCTAATCGGGTCTCTGTTTGCCCTACCCTAGAAGTTTAACAGTGCATTTTATTCGCCATTCTACGCGCTTTAAGATGCCGCCTAGCCCAGTACGCTATCTGAAATAGGAGCGACGTAAGTTGAACAAATGTGATAGAATTACGCTGAATTCTTATATTAACCGTAATATAAAATGATCTAATCGGGTCTCTGTTTGCCTTACCCTAGAAGTTTAATAGTGCATTTTACTCGTCATTTCATGCGCTTTGAGATGTCGCATAGCCCAATGCGCTATCTGAAATAGGAACGACGTAAATTGAACAAATGTGATAGAATTTTACTGAATTCTTAAATTAACCATAATATAAAATGATCTAATCGGGTCTCTGTTTGCCCTACCCTTGAAGTTTAATAGTGCATTTTACTCGCCATTTCATGCGCTTTGAGATGCCGCTTAGCCCAATACGCTACCTGAAATAGGAGCGACGTAAATTGAACAAATGTGATAGAATTACGCAGAATTCTTATATTAACCATAATTTAAAATGACCTAATCGTATCTCTGATTGCCCTATCCGAGAAGTTTAGTAGTGCATTTTACTCGACATTTCATGCGCTTTAAGATGCCAACAAGCCCAATACGCTATCTCTAAATAGGGGCGACGTAAATTGAACAAATGTGACAGAATTACGCAGAATTCTTATATTAAACATATTATAATACGATCTATCCGGTTTTCTGATTGCCCTATCATAGAAGTTTAATAGTGCATTTTAGTCGTCATTTCATGCGCTTTAAGGAGCCGCCTAGCCCAATACGCTATCTGAAATAGGAGCGACATAAATTGAACAAATGTGATAGAATTACGCAGAATTCTTATATTAACCATAATATATTACGATCTACTCGGTTCTCTGATTGCCCTATCATAGAAGTTTAATAGTGCATTTTACTCGTCATTTCATGCTCTTTAAGGTGCCGTCTAGCCCAATACGCTATCTGAAATAGGAGCGATATAAATTGAACAAATGTGATAAAATTACGTTAAATACATATATTAACAATAATACAAAATGATCTAATCGGGTCTCTGATTGCCCTATCATAGAAGTTTAATAGTGCATTTTACTCGACATTTCAAGCGCTTTAAGATGCCACCTAGCCCAATAAGCTATCTGAAATAGGGGCGACGTAAATTGAACAAATGTGATAGAATTACACAGAATTCTTATATTAACCATAATATAATATGATAAATTCGGGTCTCTGATTGCCCTATCGTAGAAGTTTAGTAGTGCATTTTACTCGTCATTTCATGTGCTGTAAGGTGCCGTCTAACCCAATACGCTATCTGAAATAGGAGCGACATAAATTGAACAAATGTGATAGAACTACGCAGAATTCTTATATTAACCATAATATAGAATGATCTAACCGGGTCTTTGATTGCCCTATCATAGAAGGTTAATAGTGCCTTTTACACGTCATTCTACGCGCTTTAAGATGCCGCCTAGTCCAATACGCTATCTGAAATAGGAGCGACGTAAATTGAACAAATGTGATAGAATTACGCTGAATTCTTATATTAATCATAATACAAGATGACCTGATGGGGTCTCTGATTGCCCTATCGTAGAAGTTTAATAGTGCATTTTACTCGTCATTTCATGTGCTGTAAGGTGCCGTCTAAGCCAATACGCTATCTGAAATAGGAGCGACATAAATTGAACAAATGTGATAGAATTACGCAGAATTCTTATATTAACCATAATATAATACGATCTATTCGGGTCACTGATTGCCCTATCATAGAAGTTTAATAGTGCATTTTACTCGTCATTTCATGCATTTTAAGGTGCCGCCTATCCCAAATACACTATCTGAAATACGAGCGACGTAAATTGAACATATGTGATAAAATTAATCTGAATTCTTTTATTCACAATAATATAAAATGATTTAATCGGGTCTCTGATTACCGTATCACTGAAGTTTAGCAGTGCATTTTAAGCGGCATCTCATGCCCTTTAAGATTCTGCTTAGCCCAATACGCTATCTGAAATAGGAGCGACGTAAATTGATCAAATGTGATAGAATTTCGCTGAATTCTTATATTAACCATAATATAATACGATCTATCCGGGTCTCTGATTGCCCTATCATAGAAGTTTAATAGTGCATTTTACTCGTCATTTCATGCGTTTTGCGGTGCCGCCTATCCCAAATACGCTATCTGAAATAGGAGCGACGTAAATTGAACAAATGTGATAAAATTACGCTGAATTCTTATATTAACAATAATATAAAATGATCTAATCGGGTCTCTGATTGCCCAATCAAAGAAGTTTAGTAGTGCATTATACTCGTCATTTCACGCGCTTTAAGGTGCCGCCTACCCCAATACGCTATCTGAAATAGGGGCGACGTATGTTGAACAAATGTGATAGAATTACGCAGAATTCTTATAATAACAGTAATATAATACGATCAATTCGGGTCTCTGATTGCCCTATCATGGAAGTTTAATGGTGCATTTTACTCGTCATTTCATGCGCTTTAAGGTGCCGCCTAGCCCAATACGCTATCTGAAATAGGAGCGATATAAATTGAACAAATGTGATAAAATTACGTTGAATACTTATATTAACCATAATATAATACGATCTATTCGGGTCTCTGCTTGCCCTATCAATGAAGTTTAATAATGCATTTTACTCGACATTTCATGCGCTTTAAGGTGCCGCTTAGCCCAATGCGCTATCTGAAATGGGAGCTATGTAAATTGAATAAATGTGATAGAATTACGCAGAATTCTTATATTAACCATAATTTAAAATGACCTTGTCGGATCTGTGATTGCCCTATCCGAGAAGTTTAGTAGTGCATTTTACTCGTAATTTCATGCGCTTTAAGATGCCGCTTAGCCCAATACGCTACCTGAAATAGGAGCGACGTAAATTGAACAAATGTGATAGAATTACGCAAGAATTCTTATATTAACCATAATTTAAGATGATCTATTCGGGTCTCTGATTGCCCTATCAAAGAAGTTTAGTACTGCATTTTACTCGTCATGCCATGCGCTTTAAGGTGCCGCTTAGCCCAATGCGCTATCTGAAATGGGAGCGACGTAAATTGAACAAATGTGATAGAATTACGCAGAATTCTTATATTAACCATAATTTAAAATGACCTAATCGTATCTCTGATTGCCCTATCCGAGAAGTTTAGTAGTGCATTTTACTCGACATTTCATGCGCTTTAAGATGCCAACAAGCCCAATACGCTATCTCTAAATAGGGGCGACGTAAATTGAACAAATGTGACAGAATTACGCAGAATTCTAATATTAAACATAATATAATACGATCTATCCGGTTTTCTGATTGCCCTATCATAGAAGTTTAATAGTGCATTTTAGTCGTCATTTCATGCGCTATAAGGAGCCGCCTAGCCCAATACGCTATCTGAAATAGGAGCGACATAAATTGAACAAATGTGATAGAATTACGCAGAATTCTTATATTAACCATAATATATTACGATCTACTCGGTTCTCTGATTGCCCTATCATAGAAGTTTAATAGTGCATTTTACTCGTCATTTCATGCTCTTTAAGGTGCCGTCTAGCCCAATACGCTATCTGAAATAGGAGCGATATAAATTGAACAAATGTGATAAAATTACGTTAAATACATATATTAACAATAATACAAAATGATCTAATCGGGTCTCTGATTGCCCTATCATAGAAGTTTAATAGTGCATTTTACTCGACATTTCAAGCGCTTTAAGATGCCACCTAGCCCAATAAGCTATCTGAAATAGGGGCGACGTAAATTGAACAAATGTGATAGAATTACACAGAATTCTTATATTAACCATAATATAATACGATAAATTCGGGTCTCTGATTGCCCTATCGTAGAAGTTTAGTAGTGCATTTTACTCGTCATTTCATGTGCTGTAAGGTGCCGTCTAACCCAATACGCTATCTGAAATAGGAGCGACATAAATTGAACAAATGTGATAGAACTACGCAGAATTCTTATATTAACCATAATATAGAATGATCTAACCGGGTCTTTGATTGCCCTATCATAGAAGGTTAATAGTGCATTTTACACGTCATTCTACGCGCTTTAAGATGCCGCCTAGTCCAATACGCTATCTGAAATAGGAGCGACGTAAATTGAACAAATGTGATAGAATTACGCTGAATTCTTATATTAATCATAATACAAGATGACCTGATGGGGTCTCTGATTGCCCTATCGTAGAAGTTTAATAGTGCATTTTACTCGTCATTTCATGTGCTGTAAGGTGCCGTCTAAGCCAATACGCTATCTGAAATAGGAGCGACATAAATTGAACAAATGTGATAGAATTACGCAGAATTCTTATATTAACCATAATATAATACGATCTATTCGGGTCACTGATTGCCCTATCATAGAAGTTTAATAGTGCATTTTACTCGTCATTTCATGCATTTTAAGGTGCCGCCTATCCCAAATACACTATCTGAAATACGAGCGACGTAAATTGAACATATGTGATAAAATTACTCTGAATTCTTTTATTCACAATAATATAAAATGATTTAATCGGGTCTCTGATTACCGTATCACTGAAGTTTAGCAGTGCATTTTAAGCGGCATCTCATGCCCTTTAAGATTCTGCTTAGCCCAATACGCTATCTGAAATAGGAGCGACGTAAATTGATCAAATGTGATAGAATTACGCTGAATTCTTATATTAACAATAATATAAAATGATCTAATCGGGTCTCTGATTGCCCAATCAAAGAAGTTTAGTAGTGCATTATACTCGTCATTTCACGCGCTTTAAGGTGCCGCCTACCCCAATACGCTATCTGAAATAGGGGCGACGTATGTTGAACAAATGTGATCGAATTACGCAGAATTCTTATAATAACAGTAATATAATACGATTAATTCGGGTCTCTGATTGCCCTATCATGGAAGTTTAATGGTGCATTTTACTCGTCATTTCATGCGCTTTAAGGTGCCGCCTAGCCCAATACGCTATCTGAAATAGGAGCGATATAAATTGAACAAATGTGATAAAATTACGTTGAATACTTATATTAACCATAATATAATACGATCTATTCGGGTCTCTGCTTGCCCTATCAAAGAAGTTTAATAATGCATTTTACTCGACATTTCATGCGCTTTAAGGTGCCGCTTAGCACAATGCGCTATCTGAAATGGGAGCTATGTAAATTGAATAAATGTGAGAGAATTACGCAGAATTCTTATATTAACCATAATTTAAAATGACCTTGTCGGATCTGTGATTGCCCTATCCGAGAAGTTTAGTAGTGCATTTTACTCGTAATTTCATGCGCTTTAAGATGCTGCTTAGCCCAATACGCTACCTGAAATAGGAGCGACGTAAATTGAACAAATGTGATAGAATAACGCAAGAATTCTTATATTAACCATAATTTAAGATGATCTATTCGGGTCTCTGATTGCCCTATCAAAGAAGTTTAGTACTGCATTTTACTCGTCATGCCATGCGCTTTAAGGTGCCGCTTAGCCCAATGCGCTATCTGAAATGGGAGCGACGTAAATTGAACAAATGTGATAGAATTACGCAGAATTCTTATATTAACCATAATTTAAAATGACCTAATCGTATCTCTGATTGCCCTATCCGAGAAGTTTAGTAGTGCATTTTACTCGACATTTCATGCGCTTTAAGATGCCGAATCACCCAATACGTTATCTGAAATAGGAGCGTCGTAAATTGAACAAATGTGATAGAATTACGCACGAATTCTTATATTAACCATAATTTAAAATGATCTAATCGGGACTCTGATTGCGCTATCATAGAAGTTTAATAGTGCATTTTACTCGTCATTTCATGCGCTTTAGGGTGCCGCCTAGCCCAATACGCTATCTGAAATAGGAGCGACGTGAATTGAACAAACGTGATTGAATTTTACTGAATTCTTATATTAACCATAATAGAATATGATATATTCGGGTCTCTGATTGCCCTATCATAGAAGTTTAATAGTGCATTTCACTCGCCATTTCATGCGCTTTAAGGTGCCGCCTAGCCCAGTACGCTATCTGAAATAGGGGCGACGTAAATTGAACAAATTGTGATAAAATTACGCTGAATCCTTATATTAACCATAATATAAATTGATCTAATCGGGTCTCTGATTGCCCTATCATAGAAGTTTACTAGTGCATTTTACTCGTCATTTCATGCGCTTTAAGACGCCGCCTACCACAATACGCTATCTGAAATAGGAGCGACATAAATTGAACAAATGTGATAGAATTACGCAGAATTCTTATATTAACCATAATATATTACGATCTACACGGTTCTCTGATTGCCCTATCATAGAAGTTTAATAGTGCATTTTACTCGTCATTTCATGCGCTTTAAGGTGCCGTCTAGCCCAATACGCTATCTGAAATAGGAGCGATATAAATTGAACAAATGTGATAAAATTACGTTAAATACTTATATTAACAATAATACAAAATGATCTAATCGGGTCTCTGATTGCCCTATCATAGAAGTTTAATAGTGCATTTTACTCGACATTTCAAGCGCTTTAAGATGCCACCTAGCCCAATAAGCTATCTGAAATAGGGGCGACGTAAATTGAACAAATGTGATAGAATTACACAGAATTCATATATTAACCATAATATAATACGATCAATTCGGGTCTCTGATTGCCCTATCGTAGAAGTTTAATAGCGCATTTTACTCGTCATTTCATGTGCTGTAAGGTGCCGTCTAACCCAATGCGCTATCTGAAATAGGAGCGACATAAATTGAACGAATGTGATAGAATTACGCAGAATTCTTATATTAACCATAATATAATACGATCTATTCGGGTCTCTGATTGCCCTTTCATAGAAGTTTAATAGTGCATTTTACTCGTCATTTCAAGCGCTTTAAGGTGCCGCTTAGCCCAATACGCTGTCTGAAATAGGAGCGACATAAATTGAACAAATGTGATAGAATTACGCAGAATTCTTATATTAACCATAATATAGAATGATTTAACCGGGTCTTTGATTGCCCTATCATAGAAGGTTAATAGTGCATTTTACTCGTCATTCTACGCGCTTTAAGATGCCGCCTAGTCCAATACGCTATCTGAAATGGGAGCGACGTAAATTGAACAAATGTGATAGAATTACGCTGCATTCTTATATTAATCATAATACAAGATGACCTGATCGGGTCTCTGATTGCCCTATCGTAGAAGTTTAATAGTGCATTTTACTCGTCATTTCATGTGCTGTAATGTGCCGTCTAAGCCAATACGCTATCTGAAATAGGAGCGACATAAATTGAACAAATGTGATAGAATTACGCAGAATTCTTATATTAACCATAATATAATACGATCTATTCTGGTCACTGATTGCCCTATCATAGAAGTTTAATAGTGCATTTTACTCGTCATTTCATGCATTTTAAGGTGCCGCCTATCCCAAATACGCTATCTGAAATAGGAGCGACGTAAATTGAACATATGTGATAAAATTACTCTGAATTCTTTTATTAACAATAATATAAAATGATCTAATCGGGTCTCTGATTACCGTATCACTGAAGTTTAGCAGTGCATTTTAATCGGCATCTCATGCCCTTTAAGATTCTGCTTAGCCCAATACGCTATCTGAAATAGGAGCGACGTAAATTGAACAAATGTGATAGAATTTCGCTGAATTCTTATATTAACCATAATATAATACGATCTATCCGGGTCTCTGATTGCCCTATCATAGAAGTTTAATAGTGCATTTTACTCGTCATTTCATGCGTTTTACGGTGCCGCCTATCCCAAATACGCTATCTGAAATAGGAGCGACGTAAATTGAACAAATGTGATAAAATTACGCTGAATTCTTTTATTAACAATAATATAAAATGATCTAATCGGGTCTCTGATTGCCCAATCAAAGAAGTTTAGTAGTGCATTATACTCGTTATTTCACGCGCTTTAACGTGCAGCCTATCCCAATACGCTATCTGAAATAGGGGCGACGTAAGTTGAACAAATGTGATAGAATTACGCAGAATTCTTATAATAACCGTAATATAATACGATCAATTCGGGTCTCTGATTGCCCTATCATAGAAGTTTAACAATGCATTTTACTCGACATTTCATGCGCTTTACGATGCCACATAGCCCAATTCGCTATCTGAAATAGGGGCGACGTAAATTGCACAAATGTGATAAAATTACGCTGCATTCTTATATTAACAATAATATAAAATGATCTAATCTGGTCTCTGATCGCCCTATCATAGAAGTTTAATAGTGCATTTTACTCGACATTTCACGCGCTTGAAGATGCCGCACAGCACAATACGCTATCTGAAATTGGAGCTACGTAAATTGGCCAAGCGTGATAGAATTACGCCGAATTCTTATAATAACCATAATATGATATGATCTATTCGGATCTCTGATTGCCCTATCGTAGAAATTGAATAGTGCATTTTACTCGTCATTTCACGCGTTTTAAGGTGCCGCCTAGCCGAATACGCTATCTGAAATAGGAGCGACATAAATTGAACAAATGTGATAGAATTACGCTGAATTCTTATATTAATCATAATATAAGATGACCGAATGGGGTCTCTGATTGCCCTATCCTAGAAGGTTAGTAGTGCATTTTACTCGTCATTTCATGCCCTTTAAGGTTCCGCTTAGCCCAATACGCTATCTGAAATAGGGGCGACGTAAATTGAACAAATGTGATAAAATTTCGCTGAATTCTTATATTATCCATAATATAGGATGACCTAATCGGGTCTCTGTTAGCCCTATCCGAGAAGTTTAGTAGTGCATTTTACTCGACATTTCATGCGCTTTAAGATGCCGTCTAGTCCAATACGCTATCTGAAATTGGAGCTACGTAAATTGAACAAACGTGATAGAATTACGCAGAATTCTTATATTAAGTATAATATAATACGATCTATTCAGTTCTCTGATTGCCGTATCATAGAAGTTTAATAGTGCATTTTACTCGCCATTTCATGCGCTTTAAGGTGCCGCCTAGCCAATTACACTATCTGAAATAGGAGCGACGTAAATGGAACAAATGCGATAGAATTTCTCTGAATTCTTAAATTAACCATAATATGAAATGATCTAATCGGGTCTCTGTTTGCCCTACCCTAGAAGTTTAATAGTGCATTTTACTCTATATTTCATGCGCTTTAAGATGCCACCTGGTTCAAAACGCTATCTGAAATATGGGCGATGTAAATTGAACAGACGTGATAGAATTACGCTGAATTCTTATATTAACCATAATATAATGCGATCTATTCGGGTCTCTGATTGCCCTATCATAGAAGTTTAATAGTGGATTCTACTCGTCATATCATGCGCTTTAAGGTGCCGCCTAGCGCAGTACGCTATCTGAGATAGGAGCGACATAAATTGATCAAATGTGATAAAATTACGTTCAATTCTTATATTAACAATAATACAAAATGATCTAATCGGGTCTCTGATTGCCCTATCATAGAAGTTTAATAGTGCATTTTACTCGACATTTCGTGCGCTTTAAGATGCCATCTAGCCCAATACGCTATCTCTAAATAGGGGCGACGTAAATTGAACAAATGTGACAGAATTACGCAGAATTCTTATATTAAACATAATATAATACGATCTATCCGGTTCTCTGATTGCCCTGTCACAGAAGTTCAGCAGTGCATTTTACTCGCCATTTCATGCGCTTTAAGGCGCCGTCTAGCCCAATCCGCTATCTGAAATTGCAGCAGCGTAAATTGAATAAATGTGATAGAGTTACGCAGAATTCTTATATGAACCATAATATAAAATGATCTCATCGGGTCTCTGCTTGCCCTATCAATGAAGTTTAGTACTGCATTTTACTCGTCATTCCATGCGCTTTAAGGTGCCGCTTAGCGCAATGCGCTATCTGAAATAGGAGCGATATAAATTGAACAAATGTGATAAAATTACGTTGAATACTTATATTAACCATAATATAATACGATCTATTCGGGTCTCTGATTGCCCTATCATAGAAGTTTAACAATGCATTTTACTCGACATTTCATGCGCTTTACGATGCCACATAGCCCAATTCGCTATCTGAAATAGGGGCGACGTAAATTGCACAAATGTGATAAAATTACGCTGCATTCTTATATTAACAATAATATAAAATGATCTAATCTGGTCTCTGATCGCCCTATCATAGAAGTTTAATAGTGCATTTTACTCGCCATTTCATGCGCTTTAAGGTGCCGCCTAGCCAATTACACTATCTGAAATAGGAGCGACGTAAATGGAACAAATGCGATAGAATTTCTCTGAATTCTTAAATTAACCATAATATGAAATGATCTAATCGGGTCTCTGTTTGCCCTACCCTAGAAGTTTAATAGTGCATTTTACTCTATATTTCATGCGCTTTAAGATGCCACCTGGTTCAAAACGCTATCTGAAATATGGGCGATGTAAATTGAACAGACGTGATAGAATTACGCTGAATTCTTATATTAACCATAATATAATGCGATCTATTCGGGTCTCTGATTGCCCTATCATAGAAGTTTAATAGTGGATTCTACTCGTCATATCATGCGCTTTAAGGTGCCGCCTAGCGCAGTACGCTATCTGAGATAGGAGCGACATAAATTGATCAAATGTGATAAAATTACGTTCAATTCTTATATTAACAATAATACAAAATGATCTAATCGGGTCTCTGATTGCCCTATCATAGAAGTTTAATAGTGCATTTTACTCGACATTTCGTGCGCTTTAAGATGCCATCTAGCCCAATACGCTATCTCTAAATAGGGGCGACGTAAATTGAACAAATGTGACAGAATTACGCAGAATTCTTATATTAAACATAATATAAAACGATCTATCCGGTTCTCTGATTGCCCTGTCACAGAAGTTCAGCAGTGCATTTTACTCGCCATTTCATGCGCTTTAAGGCGCCGTCTAGCCCAATCCGCTATCTGAAATTGCAGCAGCGTAAATTGAATAAATGTGATAGAGTTACGCAGAATTCTTATATGAACCATAATATAAAATGATCTCATCGGGTCTCTGCTTGCCCTATCAATGAAGTTTAGTACTGCATTTTACTCGTCATTCCATGCGCTTTAAGGTGCCGCTTAGCGCAATGCGCTATGTGAAATAGGAGCGATATAAATTGAACAAATGTGATAAAATTACGTTGAATACTTATATTAACCATAATATAATACGATCTATTCGGGTCTCTGATTGCCCTATCATAGAAGTTTAACAATGCATTTTACTCGACATTTCATGCGCTTTACGATGCCACATAGCCCAATTCGCTATCTGAAATAGGGGCGACGTAAATTGCACAAATGTGATAAAATTACGCTGCATTCTTATATTAACAATAATATAAAATGATCTAATCTGGTCTCTGATCGCCCTATCATAGAAGTTTAATAGTGCATTTTACTCGACATTTCACGCGCTTGAAGATGCCGCACAGCACAATACGCTATCTGAAATTGGAGCTACGTAAATTGGACAAGCGTGATAGAATTACGCCGAGTTCTTATAATAACCATAATATGATATGATCTATTCGGATCTCTGATTGCCCTATCGTAGAAATTGAATAGTGCATTTTACTCGTCATTTCACGCGTTTTAAGGTGCCGCCTAGCCGAATACGCTATCTGAAATAGGAGCGACATAAATTGAACAAATGTGATAAAATTTCGCTGAATTCTTATATTAACCATAATATAGGATGACCTAATCGGGTCTCTGTTAGCCCTATCCGAGAAGATTAGTAGTGCATTTTACTCGACATTTCATGCGCTTTAAGGTGCCGCCTAGCCCAATACGCTATCTGAAATAGGAGCGACATAAATTGATCAAATGTGATAAAATTACGTTGGATTCTTATATTAACAATAACACAAAATGATCTAATCGGGTCTCTGATTGCCCTATCATAGAAGTTTAATAGTGCATTTTACTCGTCATTTCATGCGCTTTAAGGCGCCGTCTAGTCCAATCCGCTATCTGAAATTGGAGCAGCGTAAATTGAATAAATGTGATAGAGTTACGCAGAATTCTTATATAAACCATAATATAAAATGATCTCATCGGGTCTCTGATTGCCCTATCGAAGAAGTTTAGTACTGCATTTTACTCGTGACGCCATGCGCTTTAAGGTGCCGCTTAGCCCAATGCGCTATCTGAAATGGGAGCGACGTAAATTGAACAAGTGTGATAGAATTACGCAGAATTCTTATATTAACCATAATTTAAAATGACCT